>JANIVJ010000091.1:2685-36047 GCA_030555785.1 Yamadazyma kanchanaburiensis | reverse complement strand
TAAAAATTAAAGATAAAAACCAAAATTACAAAACCATTATGGTTGTAGAGTATAAAAATAATCTGTTTTCATCTCTTGTTGATGGTCCCACTATAGACTTTAATGGTGGAACATTAAAAAAAATTATCAGTCAAACTTTGGAATACCTGTATTTGGAGGAATGCCCCCACTGTGTATCAACTAATTTCTATAGTAGTGTTTTCATGACTGATATTAAAAGGAAAGAGTCGGAAGGTAAGGTTAACTTCGAGTTTAAGTATCTTGTGGTTAAGAATGAAGATTACAAAACCACGCTTCAAGCTACTCTTGCAGCATTCCTTTTCAGTCGTCTTTTTGATGATGATATAAATGAAGTTCTTCCTAAATCTTTAAAACAGAGATTAAAAGACCTTCATGAAGGACTTGACCCGTCTACACAGCAAAAAAAGATGGATTTCACATCATCATCTAACTCTCTGATAAATGCCTTTAAAAGCCAACATATAGCTGAAGATCTGGAGAAGAAGAAACATCACCAAGAACAACTTAAAGATTTGGAAAAAAGTTCCCAATACAAAGACGTGGACTTTTCCAAAATGACCGATGTTCTTACCTGTAATATAAAAGGTGACATATACAGTATTCTAAAAGATCATTACTCAACAGATGATTTAGAGCTGTTCTATTTCTTAAGACAAGATCAAATCGATTGGAAAAATACAAGATTAAAAAATGCCCTTTTACCAGATGATGATATTTTTCTTAACTTTTTCGAATTTAAAGAGTTTGAAAGATCAAAAATTCTTACAGAGGAGTTTCTTGAAAGAGTATCAAAATTTTCTGGTGGGTTTTATAAAGAGAATGAAAGTGATAAACCTGTTGAATTATGTGATTACGGAATTATGACCATAAAATCTGGAGATACACCTCGACTTTCAGGGTTTTTCTTATTAATTAAATTTATTGGTGCTGATGATCAACAGTACGTTGATGTGGAATCCAAGTTGGAAATTTTAAGAAAGATGAAATCAGATACACGGGATATTGATATGTCAGAAGGTGAATCGGACGCTCTCGACTTCACCCTTGTACCATCTACCGATCCTACATCACAAAATCTCCCAGAAGAATATAGTAAGTAGAATATATATATATATCTGTGGAGACATAATTCCCAAATTTCTTCTATAAGGTTTGATCCTTCATGCTGAGAGTAGAAAAAAGTGAGACGTAGACAGAGTAGACAGAAGAGTACACAAAAGACTGGACAAAAGACTGGACAGAAAGAAGGGTGGAAAGTTGGCGATATGGAAGAGGTTGAGTGTAAAGTATCAAAGAACACTAAAACAGAATCTAAATACACGCCTGAGTAGTTTTGTGGACTGGGATACCCCAGGTTGTTATCTTATCTAAAAAGAAATATCTCGGTCGACACCGCAGTCTCGCACGGTAGTTACCGTTCCAATTCTCACCTTATCTCTATATATAAGCTACACCTCATCTCAATCCCCACCTAATGATTTTGATCTGGCTTTTCACAGGTACTGTGATTCTTTTCACATTCTACCTGATATTATCAACAGCTTTACCCAGATTCTTCCTTGTTCCTACCCAAAATTGGATGGACAAGATTCAATATGTAATGAATTATGATAAACCAATTTACCTCAAAATTGGTAATAAAAGATCTAGTTTTAGAAGAAGACTTATCACAGCATCTTCACATCCTTCTTACTATAACAATTTCAATAACAACAAGCTCAAAATCAACCCACAAGACTGTGAAAATAAAGACAACTTCTTCATCAATGGAATGAAAAATAGAGATATTAATGATCCAAAACGTAAAATCTTATACGGATTTTTCCATCCTTATGCCAATAATGGAGGTGGTGGAGAGAGAGTCCTCTGGCAAGCAGTCCAATCAACTCTTTTAAGTCTGGAGAATAATATAGCTGTGATTTATACAGTTAATATGGAAGAGCCAGGAAATATTATTCGTAAGGTTGAAAATAAATTTGATATAAAATTTGATGGAGATAGGGTTGTATTTATATACTTAAGAAGATATGGGCGGTTAATTGATAATAATTATTGGAAACATTTCACTTTATTAGGACAATTATTTGGATCTCTCATGTTATCATTAGAAAGTATATTTGAATTATCACCAGATATTTGGATTGATACAATTGGACTTCCTGGAAGTTATTGGTTGGTTAGTGTTATCTTGAAGATTCCAATTCTTGCTTATGTCCATTATCCAATTCTTCAACAAGATATGTTTAATAAATTGAGGTTTAAAACATTAGGAGATTTAAAAAAATTCAGGTTTTCTTTTGGTGATCTTAAGGACGCGTTCAAGTTGATTTACTGGGATAGTTTATATTATTTATATGTGTATTTAGGCTCGTTGGTTGATATCACCTTAACTAATGGAACATGGACGTTTAATCACATTAAAAAGATTTGGTCGTGGAATCAAAGAATTGGGTGTACTGTGGATGTATTATATCCTCCATGTGGTACAGGGAAAGGTGGACAGACTGAAGTATCTGACAGGACCAATGAGATGATTTATATTGCCCAATTTAGACCTGAAAAAAGACATGATCTTATTTTAAAAGAGTATAAAAAATTTATAGGGTTAAAACAACCAATCAAGACACTTCCAACACTTATCTTCTTAGGATCATGTAGAACTGAAGATGATACAGAAACCCTCTCTAACCTCAAGCATTTAACTAATGAATTAGAACTTACAGATTATGTAGAATATATTGTAGATTGTTCATATGACGAGATTTTGTTACAACTTTCTAAGGTAAAATATGGACTCAATTCCATGTGGAATGAACATTTTGGTATAGGAGTAGTTGAATATTTAGATCATGGAGTTATACCAATTACTCATGCTTCAGCAGGACCATTACTTGATATAGTATTGAATGAAAATGGAGAACCTTCAAATGAATGGATTAGCGATAGTGGGTACTTCTTTAAGAGTAAGAGTGATCCAGATTATACACCAGGAGAATATCCTGAATTATCAGAATTATTAACTAGATTATTTATTTCGCAGCCAGTACTTGGATCAGATGAACAATTGACCAAAATGGCAAGAGTTGGAAAGCAATTGGCGCAAAGATTTTCAAATAAGCTGTTTAATATGAAATGGATGGAGTATAGTAACCAGTTAAGTATACTAGAAAAACATTATAGAGATACTAAGAGATCAGGTATAGAAAACGTACACTAATAAATACACGCACCTCTCACTCACTCACACAAACTCGACCACCTCGACTTCGACCTTTCGCACATTCAACAAATCAACACCTCATGAAGTTAGACGTGGTAAAACAATTCTCTAATCGTTCCGAGAGAATTAAAGGAGTTGATCTCCATCCAACCGAACCTTGGGTCTTAACTACCTTATATAATGGTAAAGTTGAAATCTGGTCTTATGCAACAAATTCTCTAGTCAAATCAATTCAAGTAACTGAATTACCAATTAGAGCTGGAAAATTTATTGCTAGAAAAAATTGGATTGTTGTTGGAGGAGATGATTTCCAAATCAGAGTGTACAACTACAACACCGGAGAAAAAATCACCCAATTCGAAGCACATCCAGATTATATTAGATGTATCTCAGTTCATCCAACTAAACCATATATTTTAACATGTTCAGATGATTTTACTATTAAATTATGGAATTGGGAAAGTAATTGGAAATTAGAACAAGTTTTTGAAGGACATCAACACTATATCATGTCAGTTAATTTCAATCCAAAAGATCCAAATACTTTTGCATCTTCATCACTTGATAGAACTGTTAAGATTTGGTCATTAGGATCATCAAATCCAAATTTCACATTGGTTGCACATGGTGCAAAAGGAGTCAATTTTGCAGATTATTATCCACAAAGTGATAAACCTTATTTAATCACTTGTTCTGATGATAAATCAATTAAAATCTGGGATTATCAAACTAAATCTTGTATTGCAGTTTTAGAAGGACATTTATCAAATGTCTCATTTGCAATTTTCCATCCTGAATTACCATTGATTATTTCTGGTAGTGAAGATGGTACAATTAAATTTTGGAATTCTAATACTTTTAAATTAGAAAAATCTATTAATTATAGTTTAGAAAGAATTTGGTGTAGTTCATTATTAGCCAAGTCTAATTTATTAGCCATTGGAGGAGATAGTGGATTTGTCATTACAAAATTGGGTAATGAAGAACCTTTATATTCAATGGATTCAAATAATAAATTAATTTATGCAAAGAATTCTGAAGTATTCCAATCGATTTTAAAACCAAATATTACTGATGGGGTTAAGGATGGAGAATCACTTTCTTTACAACAAAGAGAATTAGGATCTATTGAAATATATCCTCAATCTTTAAATCATTCACCAAATGGTAGATTTGTTTCTGTAGTTGGAGATGGTGAATATATCATTTATACTGCATTAGCTTGGAGATCAAAATCTTATGGTAAAGCTTTAGAACTTGTATGGAATTCTCATGATTTTTCAAATAATTGTAATTTTGCAATTAGAGAAAGTCCATTAAGTGTAAAAATTTTTAAGAATTTTGAACATGAATTTACTCTTGATTTAATTTATCAAGCTGATAAGATTTTTTCTGGATTTCTTTTAGGTATAAAAAGTGATGGATGTATTACATTTTATGATTGGGAAAGTGGGAAATTAGTTAGAAGAGTTGATATTGATGATGATATTTTAGATGTAATTTGGTCTGATAATGGTGAATTATTATCTATAATTACAACTCCAGTATCTAATGAATCTAATTCAAAAACTTCAAATGAAACTTATTTCTTATCTTATGATCATGAAACCTTTCAACAAGAAGTTGAAAATGATACTTTAGATCCTGAAGAAGGTTCAGAATCTTCTTTTGATGTTACTTTTACTTTACCAACAACTGAATCAATTTTATCAGGTAAATTCATTGGTGATGTATTCATCTATACAACCTCAATAACAAATAGATTAAATTATTTTGTTGGTGGTGAAGTTATAAATTTAGGACATTTTGATCATAAATATTATATAATTGGTTATAAACCTGGTAATGAAGGAAAGTTGTATCTTATTGATAAATCATTTAATGTGATCTCATGGTTTGTTAATTCCAATGTTTTAGAATTACAAACTTTAGTAATGAGAGGAGATTTAGAACAATTTTCAACTAAAGAAATTGAAATTGATGGTGAGGTTTTACCAGATGTTTCAATTATAAATAAACAAGATTTATCAAAAGATTATATCGATTTATTAGATGGATTTTCCAAGACAGAATTAAATCAAGTATCAAGATTTTTTGAAAAATTAGGTTATTTATCATTAAGTTATTCATTATCACAAGATTTCGATTCTAAATTCCAAATTTCTTTAACTAAAAATGATTTAAATCAAGCTTATGAATTATTATTAAATCATCAAAATGAAAATCCTTCAACTAGTTTAGGTAATTCATCAAAATGGAAAAAATTAGGTGATTTAGCTTTAAATCAATGGAAAATTAAATTATCAAAAGATTGTTATTGGTTAGCAAATGATTATTCTTCTTTATTATTATTATTATCTTCATCAAATAATAAAGAAGAATTAACTAAATTAGCTACTCAATGTGAACAAAAGGGTAAATATAATATTGCTTTCCAATGTTGGTGGATTATTGGTAATAAAGAAAAATGTTTTGATTTACTAAATACTAGTGAAAGATTCACTGAAGCAAGTTTCTTGGGTTATAATTATGGTGTTTCAAATGATAAGATTACTGAATCTGTTGATTTATGGAAGAAGAAATTAGAAGCTTTGGGTAAAAATAAGATTAGTGAGAGGTTGATTAGTAAGGAGGTTAGTTTAATAGATTTAGATAAAGAGCAAGAGGAAGAAGAAAAGGAAGAAGAAGAAAATGAAGAAAATGAAGAAAATGAAGAAAATGGTCAAGTAAACGGTGAGGTTAAGGCTGATGAAATTGAGGCATAAGACAGAGTATTGTTATAAATATACATTCAATGAAATACTGTAGGATGGTGTAGTCATGGGTGTATGATGACTGGGTAGGACACAAGAGTGTCTGATGACTGGGTAGGACAAAGAGTTTCTGATGACTGGGTAGGACAAAGAGTGTCTGATGACTCTCTAGTATTCTCCTCTATATTACATTATTATACACACCTACTTCCTAAATACATCCACCTTATCAACCTCATCCTTCAATTTATTCAAACACACAAAGAAAAGATCGCTCCCATTCGTCAATTTTCTCTCTTCAACCTTCTCAAATACCTTATATAGTCTATCGCTTAATATATCTAACTCTGGATCTTCTATATTCACAGCCGCTAATCGTATTATCATATTCCCATGCTTCTTCAAAAGATCACAAGCAACCACAAGTGAAGCATCTGCCATATCTATACTACTCTTATCATTATTAATCATGGGTAAACTTAAAACTGGATTACTAGCAAACCTCAAATGTGGTTTTGTGTGAGTGTTATGATAGAATCCTTTATCTTGAATAAACGGTTTAGATAGATCACTGAGGATCAATTCTGGCTTATATTCATCATTAAGACTAAGTTTACCAAATTCTTCTTCTAACTCTTCTATTGAATCTGTCTGTTCTCGTACGAAATATGATGTCTGATCGTCTTGTTGCGATTTAGTTTTTTTTGCAGCCACTTCTTTGAAATGATCCTGGATGTTTTTTTGGGTAATTTTAGAAAAAATATTCCCCTGAATGGTTGATACACCAAATGGTGGGGTTCCTACAAGTATATCTACACCTAGTATATTACATACATCTAAGATCTTTTCTTCTTCAATATCATGGGCTTCACAAATTTTCATCTTGGCAAATTCGCTCCAATTTCCTGGTGAAAACCCAAGATCTAAGATCTTAGTTACATTCCTATTAAAGATTTTAAACTCTTCATTGATATGATAAAGCTTACTTTGTGATCTCATATTAACCTGAATGATTCTATCAGCCCTCGACGCAGGTTTCGGTGATTTCTTGACTGGACCATTGATATTGGAGGCACTAGCTAACAGAGTAGGAAAACTGGAGAAACATCTTGACGTTCGTATTATTCCCCTAAATGACATATTGCAACCAACCTACGCGTAGTCTTATCACTTAAAGACAAATCGCACTTTAGGGCTTAAGCCCTAGATTTATCTCATTAGTGAAATTTTTTTTCGTGGACTGGCCAAACGAGTATAACATCTCACATCTCAGTGAAAAATTTCTTCTTCTTTATCCTCGTCGAATCAGTTACTTTACCAAATTCTATTGGGAGACGAAATAAAAGATGTCTAAATTAACTTCTACTCACGTTCGTGAAAACGTCCAAAAATTATTGGAACACTCCAATGAAACCAAAAAGAGAAACTTCTTAGAAACCGTTGAATTACAAGTTGGTTTAAAGAATTACGATCCTCAAAGAGATAAACGTTTCTCTGGTACTTTAAAATTACCAATTGTCCCAAGACCAAACATGACCATCTGTATCTTTGGTGATGCTTTCGATGTTGATAGAGCTAAATCTATTGGTGTTGATGCTATGTCAGTTGATGATTTAAAAAAATTAAACAAGAACAAAAAATTAATTAAAAAATTAGCTAAGAAATACAACGCTTTCGTTGCTTCTGAAGTTTTAATTAAACAAGTTCCAAGATTATTGGGTCCTCAATTATCTAAAGCTGGTAAGTTCCCAACCCCAGTTTCTCACTCTGATGACTTATACCAAAAAGTCCAAGATGTTAAATCAACTATTAAATTCCAATTAAAGAAAGTTTTATGTTTAGCTGTCGCTGTTGGTAACGTTGAAATGTCAGAAGATGATTTAGTTAACCAAATCTTAATGTCAACTAACTTTTTAGTTTCTTTATTAAAGAAACACTGGCAAAACGTTGGATCTTTAGTTATTAAATCAACTATGGGTCCATCTTTCAGATTATACTAGATCTTATGTAATATAATATATTAGTCTGAAAAATGATTGTGTAGTGTCTCGTCTGTAGGTTGTCTTGTGTCCACTGTATCTATAACTGTTCGTATGACTGTTTGTAAGTCTCTGTCCGTTGTATGTCCTTCTGTCTCTATCTCTCTATATTCCTACCTCGTTCTGCCTGTCTACTATCTCCAGCTGCCTCTGCCTGTCTACTATCCCAACTACCTCTGTCTGTCTACAATCTCCTTCTGTCTCCATCTATTCATTAATTATTTACTATTATACATTTGTAAGTGAAAGAAAAACTTCGATGAATGACCGAAGTAATGATACATGATGATGTATGGTCCTTTCTGGGACTTGCTGACTATTAGCATCTTCTTGTCTACTCCTTATTTGTCTTCTCTGTATTTGATATCTTTCTATCTCTGCGATGAGATGATTAACTGCAAATAGAAGTGTGATAATTGTAACAATTGTTTGTAAGTTAAACTCTGAATAGTTGAATATTTCGAACTCTTTATTGTTTACTGTGTTCATTTCTGATTAGTATTGATATTACGATGTTTCAAAATGGCGTAGGGATGTGATTTATAAGAATATTTTGTGAAGGCGAACAATGACTGAAAAAGAAATTAGCAGCTGGTCGTGCGCAATTGCTTGGATTTGCCGTCACATGGGGCTTCAAGAAATACGAGAGATTTGGGTGTTTAGGGGTCTTTGATAGGATTTGATGGTCTTGGTTATTGGGTTGGATAGAAATTGGTTCCGATTTTGTTGTGTTTTCCATTCAATAATGATACTGTGGAACCTTCCTCGGTACTGTGCGGTTGCAAAATTTCTGGTCCTGCTGCATCAACCAATAATTCGTCGAACATTATGAATCTTGTGCATTACCAATTGACATGACCGTGTCCTATAATTTGATATATATCTCGCAATAGATCTGTTTCTCTCAATTGATCCAATTATACCCCAAACTCTCTTCTATCACTTCCATCACTCATTGCCTGCTCATCGCTATAATTAAAGGTCAACGTTCAGAATTTCACTGACCCGATCAGCCCAACAAACATTATATATATAAATATCAATTATCTCTATAGTAACTTAAACAGCCAATTGTTGAATCATTGATTTGTGGTTCGTCTTCATTACACCCTGATAATTTCTCGTAAATTAAGCCTCATGAATATATCACGTGCTTCTCATTGAAGTTTAAGTTAGAGTTGTCTCAAAATAATCCAAATCATTGCTACACGTTCTTGTCTAGACCTTTCTGGTTTCATCTGGACCTCTCAGGTCCAAGTATTTGAGCTTTATTTTTCGTTCCAGACTTATTTTTCTTTTGCCTCTAATCTTGCCTCTAAGCTTGCCATTAATCTTCTCTAATATTGTTTGATCATCTCTAGAACCCACCTCTTTCATATCCCACACTCTTGGATTATGTTCCCCCAGCTACATTCATGTGCAACAGAAACATATATTCACTATCTAGGTAATTATAAGCTCGATATCTGACATCTCCTGTTTGACGATTCAGCCTTTCTCAAAATTAGGTTGCAATAAATCCAATTAAGAATCCTATTATTATGGCAGTGATTCCAACCATTGCACGATGAGATGCAATTGATTCTACCTCGGAGCTGACTGTTGATGAGTATGTACTGGACAGCGAAACAATCTGTGATAGCGTTGTTTCAGATGCTACGGAATTGGTAATGGTAGTTTCTTCTGTGGTCTTCCCATTATTTAGACCCTCGTTACCTTCTTGACCGACATAAGCTGCAACTTTGGCCTGGATATCAGCTGCAATACAAGCTGATAGAAAAGTTATTAAAATAAGTAAGATTTTCATAGTTAATGAGTTAAAAGAGTAGCCACATCAGATATATTTATATTAAAAACTACAATACTAGAATCTGTTAGGGGTGTCATCCAGTACCTTAATAATGACATACAGTGGTCCATGTCTAGCCCGTTTAGGCGAATTTCCCAATTAAAACCCCATTTTCCTCCGGGTATGGTAGCTAAAATGAACCCCTGTCGGAAAGATTCAATCCCAAGAGCGGGGATCTAGAGGCGGGTGGTATTTACAAATATGTCATTAATTATGTAGATCGGTTTTAGTGACATGCAGAAATTATGATTTAACCTGTTAGACATGAGGTTGAGAATGTAACGTTGCAGAAAATTAGTTTTTTATTTAATATACAATCAGGATTATTTAACACTATTTAAGTAAATATAAATCCCAAGATGAACCCTATTATTATAGCCACAAGACCAACCTTTACTGATGGGTTAGCCATAGATTCTTGGGTTAATTCATAAGTTGTTGCTGTGGCTGAAGAATACGGCACACTAGTACTTGAAACAATATGCGACATAGTTGATGCACTAGAGGTGATGGAAATACTTGAAATAGTATGTTTTCCTTCACTTAAACCTTCATTACCTTCTTGCCCGACGGTAGGTACCAACCCCGCTCTAGCTTCAATCATTGAAGCAGAGGTGAGAAAAGCAGTTGCAAATAATATAATTAAAAAAGACTTCATAGTTAATAGAGAAAAAGAGGAAATGAAGACGTATTTATAGTTGCTTCTTTTTCATCTCAATTTAGACACATTTGACATATTCGTCATTCATTACTGAAAAGAGGGTCTATTATTAGTCATTTAGAGATGTTTCTCGATTAGGTTTAGTAGAATGAGTGATTTGACACATTTAGGGTTTGCGTGTACTGTCCAGATGAGATGAAAGATCCGGGTTCCAAATAGTCCTCCATAATCCTCCATAATCATGAACCCACCACCCTGCCCGTCCCCTCATTCGGTCTCTTTCGGCTCATTTTGCATTACTATACAGACATAACTAATAATTTACTACTCTATGTTTCTTTGCAGTTTTCTTATTCTTCTTTTTATGTTTCTTACTATCAGAACTTTCATTTTGTAAATGGAATGGTTTATTTACTTTACCTCTTATATCATCCATTCCGAAAAACTCTTTATCTAAATCATCACCTGCACTTTCTAATTTAGCTTGTTTACCACCATAAAATAAAGTTGAAGCCTTTGTTTCTTTATCATTTTGTTCACCAATATGCATAGAAAAATTTAATCTTGCTAAATCTTTTGAAAGATCAAATTCTTCAATATTGATATTTTTATCTTTTATAGCATGTTCAATTTGAGCTCTTCTTGAATCTGGTAATGTTGATAATTTATATAACTCTTTATTAAAATCTCTTTGTTCATCAATTGTTGGTAATGTAAATTCACCATTTTCTAAGAATTTTGGTGGAGGATTAACGAAAAGTAATTTACCATTAATATAATCTTTTAAAATATATCTTGCGGCTCTTGGTTCATCAGCACTACCAAACCCTTGAGTCATATAACCTCTTGATCTAGCATAAGCATTTAATAATTCTCCAGCAGTTGGATATTTACCATTACCACCATCTTCTACTTTTTTAATATCAATATGAATACCATAAATAGCTTCTAAATAATATTTTGGAATTCTTTGACAAACTAATGATGCTGGTGGGATATGTTCTCTTAATTGATCAACTGGTAAAACACCATTACAAACTAATTCTCCGTTTGTATATGCAAAATTTGGGAAAACTAAACCAGGACAATCACATAATAAAATTTTTGATGATAAATGAATTGTTTGAAAATGTTTAGTTTTACCTGGTGTAGCAGAAACTGATACTTTTTTAGATCCTACTAATGCATTAATTGTTGAAGATTTACCAACATTTGGGTATCCAACTAATCCAATTTGAAGTTTCCTATCAGGAAATTCAGGATTAAATTCAAATTTTGGTGATTTTTCAATAAATAATTCTTCTAATTCATGAATTTCTAAAATTTTAATTTTTTCAAGAACTTCCTTTTCAGCTGTAATTCCATCAAGATTCTCATCTTCCTCTTCTATAAGTTGATCAACTTGTTCATTCTCTCTTTCTAATTTTTCATTAGCTTTTGCTGCACTGAAAAATACAAAATTAATATCTTTTTGTATAAAGAATTTAGCCCATTCAACTCTTTGTTCCAAAGTTAAAAGATCGGATTTATTTACTAATAATAAATTGTTCTTTTGGTTATTATTTTCTGGATCACTTAAATCATTTACATAGTTAACTAAATCAACAGATCTAAAAAATAATGGATTTCTTGCATCTACAATTTGTACAACTAAATCTGATCTTTCAACGACTCTCCATAATTGCCTCCAGACTTCTAAATTTCTTTCAAAAGGTGTTAAAATTAATTCATTATTTTCTGTTAATTTTGCTAAATCTCTTCTCCATTCTAAAAATGATAAATTTTCTTGTCTTTCAATTTGAAATTTGGTTTGACTTTTATCCCATTTTGGTCTTCTGGGTACGGTTAATTCATTTTCAAAAAGTTGATGTTTAACTCTAATTTGTTCCATTTCTTCTGGACTTAATAATCCATTTTGATTAACAATTGAGGTATTACCAATTTTAATGATTTTAATTTGATTGTTTCTGTCGGCGGTAAAGTCTGTATCAGCTAATTCTGCAGTATTTAAAAACTCATCAAGTGAGTTTTCTTGAGTAATAGATCTCATCTTAACCCAATCAGCTTCTTTTTTATCAGTTGTAAATCTCATCTCACCATCTGGTAAGATTTGAATATCATTTTCATGTCTTCTTTGATTTGCAATGGTTCTACCTAATCCAATAGTATTCTTGTTTTTACGTTGGATTGGTTTTGGCCCTTTTGGAGCTTTCCATTTCTTTTGTTCTGGGTGTAATGCTCCTTTATTCATAGAGATGAGATGAAAAAATTGCTGCAATGCGCAGAGATGTGGAGACTAGCCTAGTCTAGATACTGGCTGCGAAGACACCGTAGGCCCACACTGTCCACAGTAACTGTATATTAAACCACTCACTACCCTGCTATCTGGTACCTTCGCCACTCTACACTAGACTCACTTCCCAAACTCACTACAATTCACTACTATGACATTTATTCTCTAAATATATTGAGATAACCATTTGAAACCTTCTCCGTATCCTGATCTCATAACAACAGAACACATATATACTTCGATTGGTCTTTGACCATCTGGTAATTTACCACCTTCTTTACCAGTTGTACCAAAAAGTCCTAATGCACTCTTTAATTCCATTTCTGGTGCAGCTCTATTTGAATCAATCTTGTTACCTAAAACTAAAAATGGAACATCTTTTAATTCTTCAATCTTAAATAATGATTCTAATTCAGCTCTTGATTCTGAAAATCTTTCAGGATCAGCAGCATCAACTAAAAATACAATTCCATTAACTTCTGGGAAATAATCTTTCCATAATCTTCTGGCTTGTAAATGTCCACCTAAATCAAAGGTGGTGAATCTTACAGTACCAATTGCTAATTCTTCTGATGTTGGATGTAAGGTTGGTTGTAAAGTAGCTAATCTATCATTTTTTAACATATGAAGTAAAGTAGTTTTACCAGCATTATCTAAACCTAAAAATAATAATTTGGCGTGTTTATTCCATAATCCTAAAGATGATAAAACATCTTGAACTAGATATTGTTAGTTAGGTTCAATCATTTCTCTTTTATATTACATACACCACTCAAAGATCCACATTCGTGTCTATTTCACTCGTGAAAAATTGAGGATCCTTACTTTTGCTTTCGACGGTGCGATTGGTTGCGACACTTTATATTAACTATCTACTGAAATTTCTAATCCATCTAACAATTTTGTAACAGCTCCTGGACTTAACCGGGGTGGATGTATTTCCCCATGGTTTGTTAATCTCTTATAGCTTTGTGCCATTCTAATAGTAATATAACTCGCTTCAACAATTGCAAATTGTTGTCCTAAACATACTCTTGGTCCACTTAAAAATGGTATAAAACTCCAACCAGGTTTTAAATTCTCCCATCTTTCTGGTATATATTCTTCAACTAATTTCCCATAGACTTCCTCTGATCTATGTAAACTAAATATATTAAATATAATATCTGTTCCTTTCGGTATAAACAGTGGATCTAATCCATGACGACCTCCACCTGATGGTAAAACAATATTTGTTTTAGCTTGTCTATTAGTAGCAGGAACTGGAGGGTGCAATCTTAAAGCTTCATTGATACAATATCTAAGATAATGACACTTTTTGATTGACTCGAAAGTAATACTTTCAAGATCTTCGCCATTTCCGAATTGATATATTATTTCATCTCTAAGCTTCTTCCAGGTTTCTGGATTTTTTGAAAGTTCATAGAATAAAAATGATAAAAGGGATGAGGTTGTTCCTCTTCCAGCTAACATAATACTTAAAATTTCATCTTGCAAAACTTTTGGATCTCGAATCTCTTTTGCAAGTTCATATAGAAAAATATAACTGTTTTTCAGTTTTTCATCAAGTTCTTCTTTTGAAAGACTTAATACTTTCTGTACATATATTTGTGTGAAGTTATGAATAGAATCTATAGCATCTCTGAATTCTTTTGGACGTACTAACCAACAAAAATCCCTAAGAATCATTCTAGGAAGCAGATACTTTTGTACGATCTCAAGGTTCTTATTCATCAATCCTCCATCATCTAATGAATTATTTCCAAGAATTCCAACAGATTCACCGAAAAGAAATTCAGAACTAGCATCCCATGTCAAATCAAAAAATACAGGTTGTAAATTAAACTGTCTACCTTTATGACTGTCTATAACAGCCTTAAAATTTTGGAAATGAGGTTCTAAGCTTTTTATGTGACTAATTTGTTCTTTAGAAAACAGAGGACGTAAAACATCTCTAGAAAATCTCCATTTATGACCTTCAACAGCAAATATACCATTTCCCAATAAGTCTTTAAAGAGAGCAGATCTAAATCCAATACTAAATTTATTAGAATTTGTGGAAAAGACAGTTTTCGCAACTTCTGGATTTTTACAAAGAATTGTATATCTACCCATTATCATGGTTTGGATAGTATCCAGACCATGATCATTAAACATATTTGCTTGATTATACGGACCATAACCATTTTTCATACCATTCAGAATTTTCATGATATTACCAAACCCAAATAAATGATATGTACGAGAGGGGTTATAAATTGGTTTACACCCATTACTGTACATGATGTACCAATGGTAGAAATATTTGATCAATTTGATCACCAATACAATTGATATCAAATAGTAAGCAATCATTATTCATTATAAAGATGATTAATGACATATTTATATAAATCTATCGATTATATATTTCTTACGTAATCGCCTTTTTCTAATACCTCAATAGGAAGTGCATGAAGCCGCATATGAAACCAACATTTTATTGTGGGGCCATTCTTACCGAAGTATCCATTTAGATCTTTTTAGACTACTTTTATGATCCAACCGTAAATAGTGTACGATTCAGAACTCAACATAAAAAAAGGGGCACAAGGTGGGTCGTGTGAGGGTAAGGTACTCGGACCAAAACCTTATTTTACATTTCAAGAGGGACGTGTGGCATGATAAGATTTAAAAGAGACTATGGGTGAAAAGACTACGGAAAATATTTAGAGGTACTTAAATGAATCTTATTTAATACTATCACATATCTGCAAAACAGGTTATCTGGTTGTGCAGCTACAGCTGTAGCTGTATCTGCCACTCAACGCCTACAATTGTTGGACTAGATCACTTCCCAACAAAGTTTCACCGAGGTCCGTCAGTCTGGCTGTTCAATCTAGTCCTTCTTTTCTACCTACTCCCTTCCCTTTCCATCTTTCACTTCGGTTAAAATCGGTTGCCATTTTACCAATTTCAATCGTCACGCACAAGTCCCATGTGGTACTCTCTTATCTTATCAGTACAAGAAGTATAAAGTGCGGCTCTCAGATTTCAGATAGATTTTGTTTTTATTCTTTTCTAAATATATGGCCAATTTTAATACATATGATGGTTCAAACCAAGTTCTTAGTTTAATTGTAGTAGGTGCTGGATTAATTGGTCCAAGACACTGTCAACATATCTTTAATCGTTCTGATAGTAAATTAACTGCCTTAATTGATCATTCTAGTAATGGTCCAAAGTGGGCTCATCAGTTTGAGACTGATCTTTTTAAATCGGTTGATGATTATTTAGAGTATATCGATTCAAATGGCTTAGAATATCCGGATGGTGCATTGATTGCAACTCCGAATCATACCCATGTAGACATAGGAATGAAATTAGCTGATAAAGGTATTAACCTTTTAATTGAAAAACCTTTACATTCTGATCCTCAAGAATGTGTAAAATTGATTCAATATTGTCGTGAAAGAGGTGTTAAGTTATTAGTAGGTCATCATAGAAGATTCAATCCTTATATTCAGAAGACAAAGAAGAATTTATATCAAATTGGCCGGCCAATTGCAGTTCAAGGATCTTGGTGTCTTAAAAAGAAGTACGATTATTTCTTAGAAAAACCATGGCGTACTAATCCTGAATCAGGGGGTGGTACTTTATTAATCAATTTAGTTCATGATTTAGACTTGTTGTTATATTTATTAGGTCCCATTGATAAGATATATGCCGAGTTATTGCCTCAACAAAGAGGTTTTGATGTTGATGAAGGTGCAGTTTTAACTTTATCATTTAAAAATGGTTGTAAAGGTACATTTATTTGTTCAGATAATATTGTTTCACCTTTTAATTTTGAATCGGGAACTGGTGAAAATCCAACTGTTCCACATTTTAATGATTTAGAAGGCTTTTATAGAATTTTTGGATCCAACGGAACTTTATCAGTTCCAGACTTAAAATTTTATCATCAAAACTCTTGTCAAGAATCATCTTGGCTTGAACCTATTGAAGTAATGAACTTATCTGATACGCCACTTTCTTCAAAAAATGAATTTTCTGAAGGAATGAGTTTAATAACTCCAACTCCATCACCATCTGATTACCCAAATTTTGTTAAACCTCCACCAAAACCTTTTGATTTACAATTAGATCACTTTGTAAATTTGATTACTGGAGTTGAAACTGTTAGTAAATGCTCTGGAGAGGATGCTTTGAATGCTCTTTTATGTATTGAAACTGTTATTCAAAGCATTAGATCTGGTGTTCCAGAGTTTGTCCCTGGTATTACTATCTAAATCACGTATATTGTATATTATGTAGTTATGAAAAGAATGTTAAAAAAATCTACTTAAACACGTCTCTCTGAACCACTAACAGATCTTTCTCTTGACAAATTTAGCTGTCAACAGCTTCCATAATGCCTTCAAATCAAAATACTTCATCATAAATGCCCTAATGACAAATCTTGGTAAAAATGTAAAAATATGTACTACTGAAGCTTTACTACCACGATAATAATTAAACTTACCAATTTTTGAATTTTCAAAATCACTAACTACTTTCTTGGAATAGGTGGCTGCTGTCATTGGGTGGGCTCTTTTAGCCATCTCTCTTCTTTTAGAAATAACTTCTTCAATACCTTCAGATTGAAAGAGTGAATCTGAAGGAATAGCTCTCGTATCAGAAATGTTGGTTTCAACAGCTCCAGTGATAATATTAATCACTTTAACTCCAAAAGGTTCCATTTCCAAAGCTAAAATTGAAGCATATTGATGAATTGCTGCTTTAGTTGCAGAATAGATACATGAAAATGGGAATGGTAAAAGTCCTGATACACTTCCAGTGAACCCAATCGTACCTTGACCTTTGATTATAAATCTTGACAATTCTCTAACCATACGAATTTGACCTAAAACATTCACTTGGAAACATTGATTAGCTTGATCATCTGTTACATCAATTGCTGGAAAGGTACATGGTTGACCAGCATTATTGAATAAGTATTTGACTTCACCATCATATTCCAGTTCAATTAACTTAGCAAGAGCTTTAACGGAAGATTCAGAAGTGATATCAAGGGATATAATTTTGATATTATATTTTGTCAATTCTTCCATTGGTTCGAGTCTTCTAGCTCCTGCAATGACTGTATAGCCTCTAAGAGCAAATTCTTTTGCTGCTTCAAATCCAATACCTGAAGAGCATCCTGTTACAACTACTGTACCTTTTGACATGTTAAGCAATTGTTAAAAAATAATTTAAGTTGGAGCTCCCTGTGATTTTCCGGATTTATGAGTCTGCGAAAAGGGAGGGTAATGGTAGAATTATAATTGCCTATTATTGGGCGTTAAGCTATTGGTTATGCTATGAGTGTTGATATGTATCCACATGGATATAACTCCAGTTTATATCCATTGACTTTCTTGCGTTTACCTCGGTTCGAGAATGAGAGAGTGTGTATGTGTGTGTTGAGGATGAATCAAGACAAGACTCAAGAGCTTTGAAAATTACTTTGAAAATGTGTAAATATCACCATTTATGCTTAGAAATTAATATTCCTTCTTTCACAAACTTCCTCTCTAGCCTCATTTCTGATTCTCTGTTTTTCAACCACGTCCTACCTGAACACCCAATCGACGTGTCTGGGGCAAAACTGAAAAGAGGATTGTACACTTTGAGCATATACAACATTGCCACCAGGGGTGTCACAATTCTCTATTTATTTAAGTTCCCATAATGGTAGTATACTTCTTCTTCGTCAATTATCACCTCTTCTCTCTTCACTAACGGCAATAATCACTATTCGTATTCCCACTCTTTTCGTCTATTTTTATAAACTCCATCGTTAGAATTGGACCCCAAGCCTTCGCGTATGCAGTATAATCAATCTTTTGACTAAAATCAGGTACCAAGCCAAGGCTTGAAAAAAGCTCAGCTTATTGATAATGTCTTGGAAACGTCTTTGACAGGTTCCATGACACATTCTTATCTAAAGACACTAATGATCACCCTTTCATCTCGTCAACTTCAAATCGTCTGGGTTTGTTCATCGCCATAGCTCTTTTAACATCGCCTCCATAAATTCTAATAATAAACATATATTGGTCTATACACAAAAAATTCAGCTCAAGAGCAACCAAATTTTTCCCGAAATGGTAGAAAAAAGCTTCTCTGCAGGCACATCATATCGTTATAAAGGTACGCGCCATTATATACAGGTTTGACATTTCAAGCACTTGCACCCATCCTTCAGATTAGCCCAGAGATCAAAATATCGGCAAAATTAAACTAACGTTATTGGATGAGAGATCAATATTTCAAATTGAATCAGAGTTCAAACCTTTTATAGCCTATTTTATGATGATTTTTCGTGTTTGTGTCAGATTCAAATCAGGAAGCTATAAATAAATACCTTCTTGACTATAATATTTTTTAGTCCAATTTTTTCATAGTATGTTGAAGAATTATTCATTCGTTTTTTGGGGCTTTATTTTATGTCTTATAAATTATGTTGCTGGTGAAGATTTACCAGAAATTGAAGTTGTAGGAAACAAATTTTTCTTTTCCAATAATGGGAGTCAATTTTTAATGAGAGGTATTGCTTATCAAGAGAATCCTCTCAATGGTTCTACTGGAACTTCAGATAATATCAAAGATCCTTTGTCTGATGCTGATGCTTGTAAAAGAGATGCTAAATTATTCCAAGCTTCAAACACCAATACATTGAGAGTTTATGCTGTTAACACTTCCTTAGATCACGATGATTGTATGAAGATTTTCAATGATGCAGGTATTTATATCATTGCTGATTTATCTGAACCAGAATTATCTGTTAACAGAAATTCACCAGAATGGAATCTTGATTTATACAAAAGATATACTGAAGTTGTTGATATGTTTGCTAACTATACTAATGTTTTGGGATTTTTTGCCGGTAATGAAGTTTCAAATAACAAGAGTAATACAGATGCTTCTGCTTTCGTGAAAGCTGCTGTTAGAGATACAAAGAAATATATTTCTGATAAAGACTATAGAACAATTCCAGTTGGATACTCTTCTAATGATGATGAAGACATTAGAATTGCAATTGCAGATTACTTTGCTTGTGGTGATCTTGATGAAAGAGCTGATTTCTTTGGTATAAATATGTATGAATGGTGTGGAGATTCTGATTTTGAATCTTCTGGATATGAAGCCCGTACTGAAGAATACAAAAACCTTACTATTCCAATCTTTTTCTCTGAATATGGTTGTAACGCTAAAAGACCTAGAAAATTCAGTGAAATTGGTACCATTTATGGTGATGAAATGACAGATGTATGGTCTGGTGGTATCGTTTATATGTACTTCGAAGAAGATAACAAATATGGTTTAGTTTCGATTGATGGTGATGATGTTAAGACATTAGATGACTTCAAATATTATTCATCACAAATGAACAAGATCTCTCCTTCATATGCCAAAAAATCCGAAGCTTCTGATTCAACTCAAACTTTATCATGTCCTACTTCTAACTCCAACTGGAAAGCATCTAGTAAGTTACCACCTACACCAGATGAAGATCTTTGTGAATGTATGGCAAAGACTTTATCCTGTGTTGTTGCTGATGATGTCGACAAAGAAGATTACGGTGACTTATACGGTACAATTTGTGATGAAATCGATTGTGGTGATATAAGTGCAGATGCTGAAAAAGGTAAATATGGTCAATATTCTTTCTGTTCAGATGAAGACAAATTATCTTATGTGATGAACAAATATTACAAAGATCAAGATGAAAATGAATCAGCTTGTGATTTCAAAGGTGCTGCCACCATAAACAAAAATGCTAAGACAGATGCAACTTGTTCCTCAAAATCTTCAAGTGCAAGTGGTTCAAGCTCAGGTAGTGGAAGTGGAGGTTCATCTGGTACTTCTGGATCCGATTCAGATTCTTCCAGTAGTAAAGATTCTTCCGCTGTCACAGTAGGTCTGTGGTCTGTTGGACAATTAATTGGTTTATCTACAATCACAACTGCTTTTGTTGGTGGTTTGACATTTGTTTTCTTAGATTAATTATGTACTTGAATTAAAATTATCTATAAACATCTATTTCGTAATCATGAAAATCTCATTGAGTAGTTTAGGGTCCATTACTGAAGCTCTCTTTTGTTTAATATATTTAGCTCTAGAAGAAAATCTGGAAACTGGTGTGGGCGTTGATTCTCTAGATTCTGTATCAGGTGATGCTGATTTCTTCTCTTTTTTTTCCTTTTTTTCTTTCTTATCTTTTTTATCCTTCTTGTCTTTCTTATCCTTTTTCAGGCTACTTTTTTTGACCTTATCTTCTTTATCTTTCTTATCTTTTTTGCTCTTTTTCTCTTTCTTTTCTTTCTTTTCTTTCTTTTCTTTCTTTTCTTTCTTTTCTTTCTTCTCCTTTTTAGCCTTCTTCACCTTGACTTCATCTTCAGATTCAGAGTCACTATCGATCTTCCTTTTTCTCGACTTTTCACCTGATTCTTCATCTTTTAGTGACTTGGTATTGGTATCCCATGTACTTCTTAAAACATCACCTTTGACGAATTGTACCCCTAGTTTACCATTAATGATTCTATCTTTTCTTTGTCTATCAATTTCTTTATCGATTTGTTTTTCTTTCCCATTTAATCTTCCCAAGATTCTTTGAAATGCATCCAACCCATGTATATCATCATCAATATCATCCTTACTCTTCTTCTTAAGTTTAGCTCCTAATCCAACATTATCATCCTTAATAGAAACTTTAACATTAGCTGTTATAGCATGGCCAGCCAAACCTAAACCTTTCCCTGGAGTCCACCCATATTTCTCTAAATGCTTATGACCAAAACGAGCTGTATCATTAGACCAGTTTGTATTACGTGGATCCGTTCCAAATCTTTGTTTTACTTTTGTTCCTGCTAACCCCATTTTTCTGATTCACAAAACTTTATGCGATGAGATGGTTTTTAAATTTATTGCGAGTCAAGATGAGATGATGATTCCTGCGATGCCTCATACTTATACATTACACTAAATTACACATACATACACTATCCTATAATGGTGAACCATTTTTCCTTCACCCAATAATCTTCGTAGTTACCTCTTGCAATACATCCACTCTCTTCGAGCCAATTTAAAATCTCTTCTAATTCAATTGTAGATAAAGTGAATTTGAACTTATTCAATATATTAGATGATTGGACTCCAGGCCTATGACAGATAAACCAAACAATTGAAATTACCAATCTAATCCAAAGATCACTATTGATATTCCCATCTGTATCAATCCACACTTTTGAGCAAATTTTTCCAGTAGGTACTGGTACTTTCTTAAGTGCTGGACTAATATCTTTCTCATATGATTTAACAATAATATCACAATCTAACTTAGACCTATCTACTAGTCTTGATTCATATCCATTAAATTTAAAAGGTTTACTTGTGTGTATCAAACACGACTCATACCGGGAAACAGTATCAAGTAAACTAACCATGTGACTATCACTAATACCTTGAGATATCAATAAACCATTGGATCCTTGAACCACTTCCTTGAAACTCTCCAAAAACATAGTGGCATTATGAAACATCTGTGAAGTTGATGCTAGAGGTAACAATGAATTAGAAAATTTGTCCCCAATTTCGAATTTTTTTGGTGCAGAATTACCTTGAAATTCTATTTCTTTTTCTCTAATCATTTTAGTAGTTATTATTTGTAACGTTTGATCATCAAAATTGGATAAGATACTTATTACTGTATGAGGGCTAAAATTCAGAATATCAGTTAAGCAAATAGCTCTCAAGCATGACTTTATTTGATCTAAGTACTTCTCTTCTTCAGTTTGAGCTATTCTAGAGTACTTTTCAAGAGGAGCTTCCTGGTAAAAGACATGACCAGCAAGAATGATCTCTTTCTGTCTCATAGAATTGCTATCTACTATTTCTGAAAGAACTGGGCTTATATCCTTAGAGTCTAAAATATCATAATTATCATAATTATCCGACAGTTTGAATATCAAACTCTTTGACAATTCATCTAATTTCAACTTATCTGAGTTATTCCACAAATTTAAGAAAAAATTGAAATCTAGTGGCTCTTGTAAGTCTTGGATATTCACTTTACCCTCGTCAATACTCTTTTTGACTATATATTCGAACTTTTGGATAGCTTTCATCACAACCACTTGTCCTCCTATTTTTCTTCTTAAATTGGTCCACTTCTGTTTCAAATCCCTATTATTCACGTTGGGAAGCAAGGTTGAAAGATATTCAAAATCAATATTCTTTCTAAAACATCTTGAGATAACAACCAACCTAAACAAATTAGAAGAATCTTTCGTACTGAGATCAATTGGACGTTTTCTTGCTGCCATTCCCTTTGTTTCAGCTTCAGATTCACGCCCTTCTGGTTTCTTCTTAGATTTCCTTCCTTTGAATCTTGCTCCCAAAAAGGATTTAATAGAAGTAGAATCGTCCCCTTCACCTTCAGGGGTGATCTCAGAATCATCCTTTTTGATATCAACTTTAGGAGGTCTTTGTTTTCTCTTGCTTGAAAGATTGTCCAATCTTTTCTTCTTCTTCTGTGAAGTTTGTGAGAACATTGTGACATGAGCTTCAATGATTCTTCTATCTGGAGCTGGTTGAACTGACTGCCTTCCATCATCAGCTATACATTTTTGTTTCACTGATTCAATTACTTCATCACTGGGTCTTAACTTAGGATCTTGTAAAATAATTAATTTACGTGTCACATTCTGACCAGACCTTACAAAGTTCACATCTCTTGATTCCAAAACATTTGTATGTACCAAAGAAGCGATATCTCTTACTATGGTCTTCATATCCGTAGTTGTTGTATTGCCAAGTCGTTTATCCAATTGTCTTAAAAGACCAGCCGATGTGAACACTGCACCTCCTGATTCCTTGATGATTTCAATAAATAGAGCCTGCCTCTTTAAAGATTTAAGAGGAATGGGGAAAACCTTCTGTTGTTGTTTCTTTGAGGATGACCTGGCACCACCAACACCTAGTAATTCTGCAGGGCTTCTCTTTGGTGCTACCACTTCTTTAGGCGGTTTAATTTCAATCGGTTCTTCAGTGATGTCATTATCAGCAATTTCCTCAACTGGTAACGGGATGGGAGTTGATTTTTTAGTCTTTCTAGGCTTCTTATTTGGAGATTTATCCTGAGGTGCTTTTCTCTTCTTAGACCAAAGACTATCCTGTTTGAAATTACCGATCTTCTTAAATAACTTCTTGTTCAAAGATTGAAGGCCAGGGCTCTTTTTAGGGTTTGTGATTGTGGTATCTTTAAAGTCTGATCCAGATTCACCAAAGTATCGATAAAACTTGAATTTTCCTTCGAAATCATAACTCCTAGTAATAACCAATCCCTCATAAGGATCATTTTTGTGTTTATGGAGGTTCTTTTTAGTATTATTATCCATAACATATGTTGTAACACTATCCAAAAGTTTCACTAATGGTTTGAATTCAGTTAGTCCACTTACATTACTATGAATATCCATAGAACTTGGTGCTGGTGAGCTATTACAAATGTGATTGTAGATTTGACTAGAAACTGGGAATATTTCATTATATTTAGATACAGGTACATTGTTGTTATCTGTTTCTTCATTTTCCATATTTTCCAACATTTCATCTACATCAATCCCATCTGCACTGGGTATATCTTTCAAAAATTTGATACAGTTTACTAATTGAGTTTGTTGATACTCTTCTTGTTCTTTGTTGTCCATTTCTTCTTCATTTACGGTAATAGGTTCACTAGTGGATTTGACCAAAAGCTTTTCCAAGTACCCCTTTTTACACAAAGACTCGACTATACCTCTGAAGAACTTCCCAGTTGATCTGTTACCACCTAACTTCAATTCATGTTTAAGGTCTCCTAAAGCCCTTAACCCACCTGGGGCTTGTTTGATTTTTTGTATGATAAGATTTCTAAGAATCTCAACATCTCTAGAATGATTTATATCATCGGTGAATTGAAGGGAGCTTAAATCAGTTTCATCATCTACAAATGAGATATGCTTGCAAAGACTTGTATGTTGGTTGTTCTTTGAATTATATGCATTGACCTTACTGATATATCTCAAGTCCTCTAACTTCTTTAATCTAACTGTCAATGATCTAGGATCTTGACCTGTTGCTTTACTCAAATCTGATGTATATATTCCTTCCGGTCCGCTTTTTGCTATTTCACATAACAATTCAAACGGATTATCTCCCAATTGAGCTTTTAACTTCTTCGAATATTCTTTCCCTGTTAAAAACTTCCATTGAGTTTCTGCATCAGGATAAATTCTTAAGTTATCCCGGTTAACTTCTGCATCCATAAATGATTCATAGTTTTCACTGGGTTTAATTTCTTCATTATTCTTCCAAATGTATAAAGTGCCATTCATTGCTTCATTGAAAAAAAGCCATTTCCATATAATCTGTCTACTAAAGGAATCAACTGGTTGATCTAATTTATCCCCACAAATATCCCATAATTCTTTAATGGTAACACCTTTGTTTCCAGAAAATGCAATTGCCTGGAGTATATTCTCGATAAGACTACTCGGGGTTATTGAGAACATCAGTGTTGTTTATATAGTTGTATTATGATATCCTTATTAAATGTTCTGTGCGAACTTAAAATTTAGATTATCAAGATGGTTTTCAGTGATGATGATGAACCTTTAGCATTATCTAGTAGCACATTAGCTGCTTTACAAGAGTTCAAAAAAGAGGAGACTCAAAGAAAGGAGGCTTTTGAAAAACTTTTCAAAAAGTCTGAAGACGACTATGATAGTATGAAAGCAAAAGAGGCAGAAGAAGAAAAGGTTACCATAGATTTATTTCAAGAAGATTGGCAATTATCACAATTTTGGTATGAAGATGAAACATCAAGAATACTAGGTAAAGCTCTTCTTGAAGGTGCTGACAAAGATACTGTCATAGTTATTGCTAGTGCTCCTGCCGTTTACGCAGCTATTAAAAACCTTAAACCTGAAGAAGTACCAACAGAGCATATATACTTACTTGAGTTTGATAACAGATTCAAGGTCCTTGGAAAAGATCACTTTTTCTTCTATGATTACAATCATCCAGAAGATATTCCTGAAATATTAAGAAACAAATGTCACAGACTTCTTATTGATCCACCATTCCTTGAAGTTGAATGCCAAAAGAAATCTTCTCAAGCTGCAAGAAATTTACTTGTTAGTGATAAGAATGAAAAGACTGAATCAGGTGATTCTAAATTCAAATTAATTTCATCTACAGGTGAAAGAATGAGAGATATAATGAAAGAGACCTACCCAGAATGTCACACCACAGATTTCTTACCTCAACACAAAAACGGTTTGAGTAATGAATTCAGATGTTATGCTTCCTTTGAATGTAGTTACTGGAACTTCAAAGAAATTTAGTTACATTTATATATATAATACACATACACTTTTCATTGATCTGCGATCAAGAGCCTCACTGTATTCTGTAAAATACGCACCAGTGTGTAAATTATATACCTCATCTACTTTTCTCGCGCACAAAACGTTGAAAAATTTTACATTTTTTCTTTATACTTATAATGTCTTTTTCTGATTTCACAAAGGTTGATTCCTTCAAAGCTTTAGAAAAGCTCTTAGCCGAAAAATCTTACATTGATGGGTATGTACAATTATTTACACAATGGCTTAATTGACTTATTTTATTCAATTGAAATGATGATCATAATCTTTGGTCCGTGTTTTAGAGGTGCTTAAGACCCACCGCATGAGTGACACAGGAGATTTAAATATAACTTTTCTGATTCAAACTATTTAACAAGCCTTGCTGTAATTATTCAATGTTGTAAATTTACTAACAAATTTAGTTCAAAAGCCACCCAAGCTGATGTTACTGTCTACAAAGCTTTCCAAAAGGAATACCCACAATTAACCAAATGGTTAAACCACATCTACTCATTCGCTGAAGATTTCGAATCTTTACCAGCCGGTTCTGCTCCAGCTGCTGAAGCCGCTGAAGAAGATGATGATGATGTTGATTTATTCGGTTCTGATGATGAAGAAGAAGATGCCGAAGCTGAAAGAATTAAACAAGAAAGATTAGCTGCTTACGCCGCTAAAAAAGCCGCTAAAGGTCCAAAACCAGCTGCTAAATCTATTGTTACCTTAGATGTTAAACCATGGGATGACGAAACTGATTTAGATGAATTATTAGCTACCGTTAAAGGTATTGAACAAGATGGTTTAGTCTGGGGTGCTCACCAATGGATTCCAGTTGGTTACGGTATCAAAAAATTACAAATTAACTGTGTTATTGAAGATGAAAAAGTTTCTGTTACCGATTTACAAGAAAAAATTGAAGAAGATGAAGACCACGTCCAATCATCTGATGTCGCTGCTATGCAAAAATTATAGTTTGATTAGTTCTTCTAAATTTTAAATAAACACTAATCCAGGCCTTATGGTTCTTACGTAGCTTATTCTTATTGCAATTTTTATTACAATCGTTACTCTTCTCATGATTTTGTTTCCGTGACTTCATGGGTATATCTTCCAACTCTAAACAAGCACTGTAGGTGCTCTATATGCCCATAACTTAAGTTTCCGAATCGAGATCAAATTTGTGATGCCCATCTGTGATCCTCCGCATTTAAAATCTACCTAAACGTTATGTGCATGAATTTTAGGAATGATTAGCACATATCTAACATAACAACTTTTCTCCATAAATAGGATTGATTTTCACTTTTGTTTTTCCAAATACGTTCAACAATGACGAGTATTACAAGAAGTTCAAAAGGAAAATCAATCTCCAAAAAGTCACAAACAAAAATCTACATCAGATTCAAGAATCCAAACTACACCAAAAAGTCATCAGGTAAGAAACAACCACCAATTTTTCTCAGATTCAAAAACATGAAAGAGAAATCAGATGATGAATCTACATAAATGCTTGGACGTCTTTCTTGTTATCTCTTGAATAATTGTATGTCTATATGTATATTAAATGTATAACTAAACCTTAAAGATTTTTGCCAGTTTATTAGATATGCCGGTCTCCCGTTATTCATCAATCCTCCCATGTTTCCCATTTCCATAATGACTCGTTAGGATTAATTAGTTCTCTATCATTATTGCTAAAAAGAATACCCTTATCTACTCCTTTGGACCAAGTGTAGAAGAGGAATTGAACGAAATCAATGCTTCCAGATTCTTTCTGTACTTTGTACTCTTTCTGAAGGTCTGCTAAAGTAATATCTTTTATCTCGAAATCACCATATTCCTTCTTAGCGTCGTCAAAAACCTTTTGGATAGTTGTCTGTCCAGAAAAAACTCTATATTGACTCTTTACAGTCTCTGGATCTTGGGTTGCTACAAAAGAAATCACTCTTCCCATATCTTCACCCTTCGAAAATTGAATTGTTTCAGGCCCGTCTAAAACCCTGGTAAAAACTTTATTCTGTAAATCTATACCTATAATGGATTTGAAAGAGTATAAGAAAACTGGATTCACCCTAAATGCACTAGTAGCAATTCTTGATACTTTTATACCACTTTTTTCGATATTTGCAGCATGTATCAGTTTATTAATGAACTGAGGATGGCTCTCTTCTTCATCTACATCATTAATGTCATTTCCAAATTCTGATGGAATGTACAACTTAGGACTCACCTCTAATACGAACTTCTCTATTCCTTCAAGAACTTCTGGTTCAGGTTTAGCCAATGAAATTACAACATCTGTGTCTTTGAATTGCTCTGAAGCTTCTGATAAATCAGAATCCACTTTTGTGTACTCAACTTGATCTGATTTGTTAGAAGGAATTTCTCTGGTGGTAATAATTTTGATTGGAAATTTCACTTTCGAAGAGAAGAGAGGCTCTTGGAGAGCATTAATAACATACTGTCCAAGTACACCGGAGGCTCCAATTATTAGGATTGATGTCATGTTTATACAGAATAATATTCGCGGGATGCCATCCTCAACAATTGTCAAAAGCTGAACGATGTAACAAATGTTTTTTTTTTTTTTTTTGAATCCTACTATTACTTCAAATGGGCTAAATTAAAAGGGGGCAAAAATAAGAATCAAATCGGTCACGGAGTTTCTATAAGGAAAATCACTCGTATGATTTCGAGAGCCAAATCTTGTGTGAATTAGACCAGTAGTTTTGGGGCTTTCTAAAGTGAATGATCAGCCTTGTCTTCAAATTTCCTTTGTTTTCTATTTCAGGTCATCATGTCAACAGGGTTCTTTGATTTGATTTTCAGCAGGATAAAAAGTGGTAATGGCTGCGAAAAATCTTCGTTATATGCAGAATTTAATGTGATCTCTTTCCTAGAATTCGCAAGCAGATCACTTTTGATCCAATAAAGGCAAGTTCAGAGTATAATATTTTAGGAAACTCCTAGGTATATAAGGAGCTCGATTCCCACTTTTTTTAATATCAAAGAATTTTTTTGAAATGCAAAAACAGTGTTCTACCAGTGGTTGTGTTTTCAAAAATTGTTCAGAAGATCAAACAAAGTCCTCCTCACCATTAGAAAACTATATGGTGGAGAAAACAGCATTAAAAAAAGTCTTGAAAGTATTGGGTGGCTCTAGCAACTCTTATTCAAGCAATTTCAAAGCCAACCAGTATCATAAACAACACCCCGAATCTAAGTTTGTTATCCATTCGGATGTGTCAAATATAGCTGTTGGTGATTCAAATCAGGATATTCCAGTTACTCATCAATCTATTCAAACAACTGAACCTGAATCTTATGATAATTCTACTAATTTATCATTGTGGGACTGTGTTGATAATTCAGGGCATTGGAGCAATTTTGATACATCCTCCAACCCTAAATTGGTTTCCTTGTTGATGAAAATGGATCCAATTGCTTTTGACTCTTTATCTGAAGCAAAAAAAACTATGCAATCATCTCATGCTTTTTTTTCAAAAATGCGTAATAAGAAAAGAAATTGGGGAAGAATGGATACCTCAAATGGGAAAAAAAAATTAGCCATGTGGAAATCACCTCATCATCATCACACCGATGAAAAAGATGAAGGGTCTTATTGGAGTGAAAAATATGTTCCAATGGGCAATCAAGCTTGGATTATCGATAAGGACACAAGTCATAATCAATTTCTCCTCAGGTGTTCAGCTGATATCAAGAAAACTGTATTTTTCTATACTAGTAAGTCAAAAAGCGCCAGTTTCGACTTTCTCTCCACCACCGTAAAAGGAAACTTTCCCGTCACCGACGTTTCTACCAGAATGTATAATGAGATTTTGAAATATGTACAAGTAGATGGAAATTTCAGTCGCTACTGTTTGATGAAAAAGTATCTAAGACCAGCGATTGATTTTGATTTTGATGTTGAAATTGACGAGCCTTTTTTCAACCTTACCTCTGAGCCCTATGATTCGTTCGGTGTTATGCCACATAATATTGCAATTCATCCAGGTCGAATTGAAAACGTATGTTTAGTTAATCGACCTGTTATCCAAAGATTAAAGTATGAGAGAAAAACCTTCAACGGCTTTTTTGATGAAAGAAATATCAAATTAGGCCGTAATGGTAGCCCAGTCTCTTATATTTCTGATCCAGAAATTTTTCGAGTTAAGATGAAGGTGGAAGCTAGCAACAAAGATGCTAACACACCTATCAAAGAAACATTTGCAGGTTTATGTCCATATTGTTGTGAACCTAAGTTCTTTTGTATCATAAATGGTGACTATTCTCATCATCTCATGACTATGCATGGTATTGATTTTGATGGTTACTTATTTCCTGATCCTTTGTGTACATGGGGTGAACCAGAAAGTCCAACAACAAAATTTGTCTGTTGCCCTGTCTGCTTCGAAAAAATGCTTGTTAAAAAGCCCACCGAAACTCAGGATAGTCAACCCTTCACTCTTTATTTCGAACATTTCAAAGAACAGCATAGAAAGGATATTTATGAAAAAAAGAATAATAGAGTTCTATCCACAGAAAGCACATTCAGAGAAATGTTTTGCAGACTTGATTAGTAAGGGAAATTGATTTTAAGAAGCTTATAAGTAACACAGAAAACTCTCTCTATATAAAACATAAAAAAAATATAAAATTAACTAAGAGCATGTAGAGGGCATATCATTCCCATAAACATCACTAATAATCTTACTTTCTTGATTAAAAACACTCTAAACATAGAATTATAACTTCTATACTGTCTATTTCTATGAAACTCCATAAATTTTCTCCTTAGTGTTAAACAAAGCTATTTCAAAGTTAAATCACACTAAGTATTCTATATATATATGACACGACTGGGGTTGTGTGGCTCTAATTCTAAAAGTATTGATATTAAGAATTGAATCCGAACCTCTGCCATATCTAGTATGTCTAAATATACTCAAGATTCAGTTAAAACATTATCTTGAAGCTAAACTATCACATAAATTTGGTTGTATAGAAAGATATACAGCGACCTGAAAGTCTTTTCCCGTTGTAATCGGGACCCCGTTTAATCCCCTTTTAATCCCTACGTTTCATTTACCCACCTTTTCATAACCTGTATATTCCTATTTGGAATGGGTAGAATATGATCAGTACAAATCCATACGACCTAGCTAAGAAAATAGAAAACAGAGGCTCGAAAGGTATCACATTATTAATAATAATTATTAAGTAGTAGTCAAAGAAACAAGCAGTCTGTATCTTGATTTAATTTCCCCTTCATGATTAAATCTAAACCATAGTGTTCGTGGAATTTTTCAACATCTGCGTTTCTCAGCTCACTTTGTGACTCTATTAATTATGGTTATCACTGTCCGATTTTGGTAAAAGTTGTGACTCTAATAGTAGATATTACAAAAGTGGCGAAGTGATTTATTTGCCAATAATAGAGAAATATTTTCAAATATCTTATGTTCAGCATGTTCACTAACTAGTCACATTCCTAGATGCGACATCCTTTCTTCAATTAGTTACTCATTTCGAGACTACGTTATTGGTGTTAAATTTAGTTTTACTCACATTCTTTCCAGACCAGTTTGTAAAAAGACATTGATAGATATGTGGTGTTTATATCCAGAAAGTCTAATCCTATATGTTTCCCTAGGGTTATCTTTTTCTCCAAATCTAGTTGTTAAACAAATTGAGTGGGAGATTTTATAGTGTTTATTCACCTCTGGTATTATGACTATTTTTCCCTAATTATTGTATACATATATTCTACTCTCTTTTTCTGTACCATAAAACTATTTTATCATTAGAGACAAGTTTTAATACAATTTCATCAGTCTTGAAAATTTTGCGAAAATCATTAATTTTGCAACCACATCGCACCCATCAAATTACGCTACCTTATTTTTTTAAACCTTGTCTGTTTTTTGTAAGTTATTTAATCCAGATACATGAAACAAATGTGTTAAGATACAAATAAGCGAGGATAGATTGCCACTTGTGGTTTCTCTATACTTGGTTAAAAATTTAAAGCAAATTCTCACAATTAAACTTAATTGACCTGTTTTGAAACTCAAGATGCTATCATATCAGAGTAGTAGTAAGGAGTATTTAAAAATGAGAAATCCAATTAATTTTGAGACAGATCGATCCAGAGTTTTCACAGAACCAGTGATAACCTATTTGATACTGGTATGTGACTAGATTAAAGCAAATAGAAAAACATAAGACAAGATCCTAATGACCAATTTAGAAACTGATTTATGACCAATAAAAGCAATTCTCTATTAAGCGTTTTCTTTTTTATGGGATTTATAGTAGAATATATACAATTGGTAAGAAACAACCTGAAAAGGAACAGAATACTTATATTGTTCAACTAGAATTTATCTTTACCAAGCGCATTGATTTGAGTACGAATTCCTATAGGAGTACTTTATTCAATCCCAAGAGAGTCAAAATTTCTCTCATACAGGAGGCTAGGAACGTAATACTCAAGGAAGCTTTTGTATTAAATTTATGTTACCATGAGAAATTAAAGTCTTAGCACTAATCACCAATAGTGGGATGTAAAAGTTTTATATCTACCAAGTGGGTAATATATCCACACCGATGCCATCCGGTTTCAAACATTAGCTTCTAGCCCATTCTGACAGCCTGGACTTATTCCCGGAATACCTTTCCTTATATTAATCATTGTAGTTGTCTAAATTAATGATCAGATCCTAGCGTTTTCACTAAAGGATGAGGGTGAGATAAAATCCAGTTGTAAACTCAATTAGGGCTCCTTGAACTGGGATATTATTGACCAGGTGACGTGGGAGAAATTCAAGTCAAGCGCTCAACAATTTTGAAACACTAGCCAGTTTACAAACAGAACACCATTCCTTAAATAAGCCGTCAAATTCGCAAAGCGTCAAGCTAAGAAATTAAGCTTAGCGTGTATTGGACCCATCTGGAATTACCAGGAGTTTTCTGTTTTTACTACCTAGGTACGTGCAACCCCCCCCCCCCCCCCCCACCCCCCTTGCATTTGTTTTTTTTTTTGGGAGGAGCAGGATTAAATGTTGCTTGCGTCCCCCCTGTTTTTTAT
>JANIVJ010000090.1:0-37432 GCA_030555785.1 Yamadazyma kanchanaburiensis | reverse complement strand
GATAAATAGGAGCCCAAGTTTCGTCGAGGTAAAAATCAAAATGTTCTCTTCAGTATGAGAAGAGATTGCCCCATGGTATAACTACTGCAAAATTGCTCTACATTACATAAATCGAGCATAGGGTGATAATAAACACCTACAGTAACCCATATAACTTTCCAAACACTCCCTCATCCTCTCATCACTTCTTCATCACTTCCTCATTACTCATGGTAATTTTCTGTGGCAGAGCTTTGGCGAAATGATCAACTATGGTAGATCGTTGGCAAAGTATAATAGTCGTGTTGATGCTAATTTGAAATTCCTGATTTTAACGACCTCTCATCAATTCCTCATCACACTATATAATTTTCTCTGGCAGAACTCTGGCGAAACTGTCAACTATGGTAGACCGTTGGCAAATCATAGTAGTCGTGTTGATGCTAATTTGAAATTCCTGATACTAACGACCTCGCATCACTTCTTCATCACTCTTCATAACTAAGACACTGTATAATTTTCTGTGGCAGAACTCAGGCGAAATTGTCAACTATGGTAAACCGTTGGCAAAGTATAGTAGTCGTGTTGATGCTAATTTATAAATCTGATTTTAATGAACTCTCATCACTTCTGCATCACGTCCTCATTACTCATGGTAATTTTCTGTGGCAGAGCTTTGGCGAAATGATCAACTATGGTAGATCGTTGGCAAAGTATAATAGTCGTGTTGATGCTAATTTGAAATTCCTGATTTTAACGACCTCTCATCAATTCCTCATCACACTATATAATTTTCTCTGGCAGAACTCTGGCGAAACTGTCAACTATGGTAGACCGTTGGCAAATCATAGTAGTCGTGTTGATGCTAATTTGAAATTCCTGATACTAACGACCTCGCATCACTTCTTCATCACTCTTCATAACTAAGACACTGTATAATTTTCTGTGGCAGAACTCAGGCGAAATTGTCAACTATGGTAAACCGTTGGCAAAGTATAGTAGTCGTGTTGATGCTAATTTATAAATCTGATTTTAATGAACTCTCATCACTTCTGCATCACGTCCTCATTACTCATGATAATTTTTTGTGGCATAACTTTGGCGAAATGATTAACTTCGGCGGACCCTTGGTAAAGTATAGTAGTCGTGTTGATGCTAATTTGTAAATCTGATTTTAATGAACTCTCATCACTTCTTCATCACTTCCTCATCACTGATAGTAGCCTGATGTGTTGGGGAACCGGTATTTCCTTCATATCTTAGTCTAGTCATATATATAGCATTACTACCCTATTTAGTATGGGACTTAAATCCAAATCTTACATTAAAAGTTAAAGGCAGAGCTACAAGAGTAGCGAAGTTTTTTTTTTATATATTAAACAATAAACCAATAAACACTACACCTCGAAAACTCCTCATCATATCCACACTCTACAATTTCAACATGCACACTATTGACCTCCTTTCAAAAGGCTCAAAAATATGCCAATAACCACTAAAGAATCTATGATAATTTTTAGTGTGATCAGCTTGATTCAAGGGGTTCTAGCGAAAGAATAATAGATGGTGGTGTCTGAAATACCAGAATGTGTGATATTTTCTGTCACCAGCTCCTCTGTGAGATCGATAATATCCTCTGTCACCAGTTCCTCTGTGAGACCCATGGTGTGTTCAACAGGCTCTTCAACAGGTTCCACCCTCTCTTCAGCATCACCAATTTGTCTAATTACCAGCCTTGTTGTTTCAGTGTGGAGATTTGTTCCCTGACTTGGGCTTCTAACTAAAATTGGTCTAACACGAGGTCTTGATGGTTGTCTTTCAACTTCAGAACCGTCAGGTTGACGATTTCTTTTTCTAATACCTCTTGGACCTTGACTTGGACCTTCTACTGATTCACTGGTAGCAGGAGCTGTTGGATTTGGAGCATTTGAAAGACCTGCGTGGTTTGAGACACTGGCTTGATTTGTTAAGTCAAAATTATTTTGATTATTTTGACTTAAGTGGATCAGAGTAAAAGAAGATACATTGGGGTGAGTTCTAATTGGGGCAGAAGAAATAGAGGCTTGAACCATTTCAACTAAGCTATCAACCAAATCTTCAGATTGAGAGTCAGATTCAAGTTCAGGTTCATGTTCAGGTTCATTAACAACCACAGGCTCACCAGGTTCATTTCCATGGCTGATATCGTTACCATCTAAATTTTCATCAACATTCATATTATCATCATTATCATAGTAATTATCATTACCACCTGGACTTGGTAAGGGACTATATCCTAAAGGTTCACCAGAATCACCAGGTCCACTAGGTCCACTAGCATCATTAGGTCCACTAGGTCCACTAGGTCCACTAGTATCACTAGTATCACTAGGTCCACCAGGACCACCAGAACCACCAGAACCACCAGAACCACCAGAACCACCAGAACCACCAGGTCCACCAGAACCACCAGGTCCACCACCTCTAGCAACAGCTGCAACTCGTGCAACACCTGAATGATATTGACTGATAATTTCACTCAAGAGCTCCACAGCAAGTTCTCTACGTTCTTCCGAAACCAGGTAATTATTAATAAGGGACCTGAACTCCACAAAAACCCGTTCCATTCTTTCTGCTTCGGTTTCAAACCCTTCAGGACGATCTGTAAGAACTGTATAACCCATAGTGATACCCTGTTCACCTAATTCATTCAAATAACTGGGTGTGAGGCCATCAAGGTTGAAATAATCAATCAAATTTTCATCTTGTGGTGTTGCACCTTTGAAATTAATATTTTCTTTACTTTTTCTTAATTTTTCTTCAAAATCTCTCTGGGAGAGATCAATCCTGTAACCCTTGGGCCCACTATAAGCATAACTAATCCTGTTGGCATCAATGTAATGAGTGAAAAGCTTCTTAATACCATCAGTAACATATCGAAGAATTCGTTTAGTCTTTTCACCTGTAGTGATAGTAAAATCGAAACTCCATTCTTCATCATTAAAGACAAACACCTTGAATACATCAAATATGTTGCTATTTCTTTTCTTGCTTGCTTTTCCTGCTCTGGTAAAATCTACAAAAGATCTAAACAATCTTATGGGTAATAAATCAGAAACTTTTACACCATGCCAAAGGGGAACAGCTGGCAAAGGATCTGTATAGGTTCTAATATCGAAACCTTCATAGGCACTCTTATAGTGATCTTCGAAACTTATTTCTCTTAAACAAATCAATAATCTTGCAATTATTTCCATGGCTATTGTATAAAGGGTTCCAACATGCCACTTATTATCGAACTTGTATCCAGCTTTATTTGCCTTTTGAGAACGATCCTCGTCAACTTCAAAAATGGGCATTTCTTGAAATAATTATTTGTGATTTCAAATGTGGGATATGGGATTTGGGGGATTTTACGATCTATCACATTGGGTATTACACGTAAAGAGGGGGACTAAGTGCAGGAACTATTAAGATCGAATCATAAAACAAGGCGTCCAGAGAGATAACAGACGTGATAAATACGAATACACGTGTAGAAATTCTTCACAACGACTTCCACTTACTGGATATGACTTTCGTAACCTCATGTGGGTACCAATGTCTGAACTGATATCAAGGACCCTTCTTTATCACTTGGCTGCCGGTAGACTATTGTCTGGGGTATATAGTGTTCGTTCTTGACAGCATGATTGGTTTTGCAATGTGTATGAAGAGGTACTCTCTATTAATATGGTGTATCAAAGTATTATAGACAGTAGATAACAAAATGAAAGAATTGTAGATCTGGCGTAAGCCAAAATTGAAATATGTGAAATTGACAAATTAAAAATAAAATAAAAAAAATTACAAAAGAGAACTACGACCCTAATACCATCCACAGGAGACCACTTGGTTAGCTTCATTTAACTGGACCCATTTTACTTACACCAAGGCTGATTTGATAAGCGATGGCTCTGTATAGACTTGGTAGCTTTGCGGTAATCTTAAGACGATATGAAAAGTATCAACCACATGTACTCCTCTCTTTCTCTCCCATAGTTAATTTCTCCTCTATACTAATATTACTGTCTAAATGTAGCATCATGTTATCAGGTCGCTTTGGAAGGCTTCGACGTCTAAAAATGTTACACAGTTTAGGGAGATGGGGTATATCTTTTAAGCAGTTAATAGGATATTCACGGCTTAAGTATTTTTCAGAGTTTCTCCGTCCCTTATCTGATTAAAGCTGCAATTTATACACATGAAGAATAGTTGAAATTGCTGCTATATTGAGCATTTGATAGCACTCTACGGATTAAATGAGAGATTTTGGCCATGGGGAGATACCCAATAGTGTGAAGAGGTATATGAGAAGATATAGATTATATTAATTAGCTATGAATTAAGATAATAATGGTTTCATTTTAAACAGATTCATATTTTAGCTAATTGATCATTTAATGGATAAACCAATATCCCCTTGTTTCATCTGTTTTTAGATTACAGCTAGCTAGATTGTTACAATGATGTGAAAATTTCCCAGTATTACCATTACGGTTAACATAGAAGTATTCAATCATAAGAACCAGAAGTTAGATATTAGAGAATAGTCACTTGTATTAGCCCGTATATATGTTTATAAACCAAATACATACAACTGAATGTCTATTATTCTATTCTATTTATCTAATCCGGCCTTATCAACTTACTTCTCAATCATTGTCAAGTAACTCATCATCACCACCCAAATTTAAAATTCGTAGAAATCCCCTATAAACCACAAAATACCTGAAGAAATACCACAGTATTACCCTATACTAGTTAGATTCACCTCATCACTTTTCATTGTCAAGTAATGACCTAAAATATATAAGTGTACAAAAAAAAAATTCAACAGGGGTCCCTTAGGGGACTCATTTTCAAAAAATTTTTCCAGAAAATACCATACCCAGGAAGTATTTCCAGTGTCAGGAAAGGCATTCAATTAAAATTTAGAGGGTTGGGTTAGTATTGATTGCGTATTTGGGATATTTGTGGTAACCACAATAGAATCAATATTAATCCATCAATAGAACAGATATGATTCTAGCTATTGTTTCATATTATCACATACAATTGAACTTAAGCAGATACAAGCAAACCTAAGCCAATAGAAGGTACTAAAGTATCACCCACTGGTGTGGTTGATTGTTCAATAAGAAATTCGCAGCCAAAATTAGCTGCGTCTAGAGACACTACAAATTATGAGTTGATAATATACATATATAATACACAGTAGAAACTACTAGATGAATTTAGGTACAGAGTCTTATTTTTCCTTCTTAACGATATTTGTAGGCAATTCCAAATTCAATGATCTTATACTTGGAAGATGTTCATCATGTAAACTACTTAGGGAATGATTTTGACTTAAATCTTTTTGAAGATTGGTTTGACTCAAACTTTGTTTGATAGAAGTGTTGGTATGACTAGGAGTCATATGAAGCAGACCAAGACCATGAACATGACCATGACCATGATGATTAGATCCATGACTTTGGAAATAAGAATTCAAATTTGTACTACTATTATTAGCAGATATTATAGGAGTTGTAGCACTACTTAAGCCTAAAACTGGAGAATTTGGTAAAGTGAAATTCTTTGAAGGAGTTGGAGAATTTGGACGTGATTTCTTAAGTCTTTGTTGAACATAATCAAAATCAGATTCGTTCAAACCTCCTTGAATAGATACAGGGGCAGGTGCTGGCATTTCTAATGGGGTCATTCTCTTAAGCGTAGATAGAGTAGTAAGTTTTGGTTTTGGGTGATATTGGTTTACTGCAAGACTCAGTAAGTATTGAAGATTGTTCGTGGAGAAAGAATTTGAATGATTTGAGGTTTTGAAATATTCTGTGAGAGATGGGAGTGATTTTGAGTTAAGGTTATTCAATTCTTGTGATGCTGCAGATGCTAGTATATCGATATTCATTGGGGTAGATCCTGGGGGGTTGGAACTAGGACCTGGGATGTTGGAGCTAGATCCTGGGGCATTGGAACCAGGAGCTGAAGCGGCCACAGGTGTAGAGCCTGTTACTGAACCTGATGTAGAACCAGTAGAGTTGACAGAATTTGACTTGTTTATAGGACTGGTAGAGTCAGGGGATGAAGATAATGAATGAGAAGGATCAGAGTCTAGCACAGGTTTAGTAAAAGGTTTTGGAGCACTTTCAGGAGAAACTATTGGGAATACACCAGAGCCAGTCCTTGGGATAGGCACAGGCACAGGAGGACTCGTATAGTAAGGCCTTTCAGACTCTTCTTCTATTACTTCACCTTCTCTATCTCCAATATCAACAGCCATGGTTCCAGTACCAGGGATTTCACCAGGACTTTGGCCAGTATTACTTCTCTTCTTCGATAAGTTTTTATTCCTTCTACTATTAGGATTAGTATGGATTCTTGAATGTCTTGTTAATTCATCAGATCTTGAAAATTTCTTAAAACATCCAGGATAATTACAACTATGAGGTTTTTCACCAGTATGAGTTCTTATATGTCTGGTTTGATGTTCTAATCTATGGAAGGCCTTATCACACATAGGACATTTATAAGGTCTTGGGTTTGAATCTTTTCTAGGTGAAATATTATCATTATCACCAGGTTTGTCTTGTTTGATTGACATTGTGGGGTAAGAATGGGAAAGTTGATAAATCCTATGAAAAAATTCTGGAGAAAATTGGGGGCTGATGGGTTGATATGTGACTATATATAAGGCTTAAAAAAAGTGCTTATATGTTGAGGATGAAAGATATTTAACGTAGTTGTTATGTTGAAAGAATCCTTAAAGTGGAGACAGGGTGGTGAGAATTGCGAAAATTTTTTTGAGATGCCCGTTTCGGGCGAGAGATTTTAATTTTAGGTCGATAGATTTAAGATTTAGTGCGACACTCGTGGTAGACTGGTGGTAGAAAATAAGGTTTTTTTGTGGAGAAGAATCTTAAAGAACAAATAAGATTTGATTGAATTTATTTATTTAAAGTGATTTGGTAATAAGAGTTTAGATGTTTTCTCAGGGGTAATGCACTATCACTGCCTCTCAATCCTCGGATACATCGAGGGGTACGGCGACAATACGGACTTTACTCGACACCAAAATTGGACGGACATTAGACTGGAGGGACTGTGGAGTACTGTGGCTGAGAGAAGAAAAAGGTACGAGAGATTAAAAAATTGGGTGGAATATTCAACAGATGATCTTTCATCATATCCACCTTACCCCGTCCCTAAAACACTACTTTGCAACATTCTCTACGGTATTGTCCGTAGGCCCTTGCTTATCGTTATCGCATTTATTTTTAGTTCCCCGGAGTCAAGACACGACCATATCTCACCCCACACGACCTTGTTATATATCGCGATCCAAGATTTTGCAGCTAAAATATGATGTATTCAATTTTTATTTTGATGATAATTGCCACCGTTTTAGGTGAAGACAGAGTATGTAGAGGGACATGGGGGTGAATAATAGTACTAACATTAGCCTAACCCAGATTGGGACGATTGTGACGACTGTACATTGATTACTACTGATACTACTGAGACTACTTTTCCACCATTGTTCAGTAATACTGTGACAGATACTGATACTGATACTGAGCCAACCGTTACTGCAACTGAGACAAGTGAGCCAACTGTGACTACTCCAACAGTCACATCAAGTACCTCAACTTCTACACCAACGACTCCGACTGCAACGACCCCTACTGTTACTCCTACTCCTACTACTCCTACTACTCCTACTACTCCTACGACTCCTACGACTCCTACGACTCCTACGACTCCAACTGTTACTCCTACCACCACCCCAACTACCACCCCAACTACCACCCCAACTACTACCACCCCAACTACTACCACCCCAACTACCACCCCAACTACCACCCCAACTACTACCACCCCCACCATCACCCCCACTCCAACTACCCCTACTATCACACCAACAATGACTCCCACTGTAACACCCACTGTAACACCCACTGCTCCCACCACCACCCTCCCTACCCTCTCAACCGTAACCTCTACCACCCTATCCCCATCTACCATCTCCTATTCAACCACTTTCTGTACCCTAACCTCTACAACTTCTACCACCACTTCTACCTCCATCTCCACATCTACCAACTTAGTCACTCACCTTTCTAATTCCAAATCAACTTCCATTATCACTTCTGAAACCACCATTCACGTAATCGATCTGGAATTTTACTTCTCCAATTGTTCTACATCCACCGGTCTCAGAACTACTGTTTCAACTCTCCCTGTTTATACAACTAGTGTATATGATGCGATTGTAACTGATGTAGATACTTATTATTATGTATATGAAGTAGTTAGTACCAGGTTAGTACCAAGAACGAGTCTTTCTTGTTTTAGGGGTATAACTCAGTCTGTGACTAGTGTTCCAATTACCACCACCATAGTTATAACTCCTGAAACATCTGCACCTACTGTAACAGTTACTGTCCCTGCTAGTGTACCTACTGTCACAATTACCCCAACTTCTACTGTCACAGTTACACCTGTCGCCCCACCTGTTACTCTTACCATCACACCTACTGTTCCTCCAGTTACATATACTCTTAGTCTCACACCTACGGTCACCCCTACCTCTACCTTTACCATCTCACCAGTTACTCTAACTGTGACATCTCATTCTACAACCACCACCACTGCTTCAGTTTCTCCTGTAACCTTCACTGTAACCCCCACATCTACCCCCCAAATCTGTGTACCAAATAGCTCATCAAGTCTTAAGATTCCATCTTACTTGTTGATCTTATTGGTGTATTGGTTATTTTAAATGGTAGTATTCTACCCATGGTAGTGCTCTACCCATAGTAGTGGATCTACTTCGTATTGTTTCACCTTTTAATTACTATCTTGCTAATAAGTATCGCTTAGTTAATATATTCAGTTCTTACTCCACGGTTCTGCGATCTCTATCGTCTATTGCTCTATCGTCCTTTGTCTCTAGTCTCTTTCGTCTACTGTCTCTCATCCATTGTCTCTCTCTATCTCTCTCTGTTTCTCTCTGTTTCTCTCTCTTCTCCACATCTCATCCCCACACGACCTCGTCCTATCCTCCGCGATGGGTGCAAATTATCCACAAAGTATACATACCACAGAGATATATTTCCAATATGCCGCTCTATAACTCCCCAAAAAATGACCCCTTCGACCAAGACTTGTCAGATCCTGATAGCTCAAGTGATGAAGAAGCTGTTACCCAATTACTTGACAACTTTTCCTCTAAACTTACCATTACAAGAAAGAAAAATGGTACAAGAAGTGTTAGTCCAATTAAAGCACCAGTAAACCAAGAAAGTGTCAGATCATTGACCCCACCAAACGCCAACACCCCAGAAGAAACCCCAAGCCAATGTAGCTCCAGTGATTCTGCTACTATCACCAACCCTGTTGAAAATATTAATTCTATTGGATCTCAATCTATTGGATCCAACAACTCTCAATTCACTTCTGGCCTTCAATCTTTCAACTCTTCTGTTAGTACTGCCGTATCTGACTTCACCATGTCTAAAATGTCTTCACCTGTCTCTGAATTTACCATGACCAAATCTAAACGTAATGTATCTGAACCTCTTTCCAACATCACCAATCTTTCTTCTACCCCTGTTCCAAGAAACAAACCTTCATCTTGTGTATTTGTTGGTAGTCTTACCTCTACTAAATCAGATGATGAACTTGGTATTGCTGTACAAAACCACTTCAAAAAATTTGGACCAATTTCAAATATTAAAGTTCTTAGAGATTCATCAAATCGTCCTTATGCATTTGTTCAATTTACTAATGATCAAGATTGTGATAATGCCATCTCTAAATGTCAGAATACAGAATTACATGGTAGAAAATTAAGATGTGAAAAGGCAAAAGTTAATCGTACAATTTTTGTAAAATTTCAAATCCCATTTTCTGCAAAACAATGTATTGAATATCTTGAATCATTTGGTGAGATTGAAGAAGTTGTAGTTACCGATAAATTTGCCACGATTTCTAAAGAAAAACCTGAAAAATTATCAAATTTTTGGTTCATTAAATTTGTTTATAGAGATGATGCAATTAAAGCATTTAGTAAATTATCAAACTCTTCAAATCATCATGTTGAATGGTCACAAAATACATCAACAAAACCTTCAAATGATTGGAATTTCGATAAGTTATCGATTTTTGTTAATAATTTAGATAAATCAATTGATCAAAAGGATTTAATTGAAAGATTTGGTAAACATGGTGAGATTCTTGATGTTCATATTAATTGTAAAACTGGTAAAGATTCGAATTTTGCATTTATTAAATTTTCAAATGAATTAGGAGCTGCAAAATCTGTTGATTTAGAGAACCATTCGATGTTTAAAGATAAAGCTATTCATGTTCAATTTAGAGAGAATCATAAGGGAAAAAAGAGATTTGAGGGAGTTAAAAGAGTTAGTTATTTAGGTAATAAGTCTGCTCCTTCACCTTTAACTAATGAGAATAGATTTAGAAAGTATCAGCCAGATAGGGAAAAGAAGGAACCAAGAAGAGTTAGAAATCAAATTCCTGATCAGTTTTATTATTTTGTTCCAAATTATGGGATGAATCCGTATGAGTAGTGTAGTGAATAGAAGGAGTTAAGTATTGTGGTGTGTAGTAGTGGTGTCTACTCTGGTGGTGTCTACTGGTGGTGACTACTCTAGTAGTCTACTCTACTCTGATAGGATACTGGTAGTGTTAGATCTACTTTGGTGTCTATAGGTATAATTCAGTGGTCTCTACTGTCTACATATCTTTTGTCTACATATCTACTGTCTACATGTGTACTCTCTCTAGTCTCTAGTCTCTACTCTCTCTAGTCTCTACTCTCTCTAGTCTCTAGTCTCTCCTCTCCTCTCTCTCCTCTCTCTACTCTCTCTAGTCTCTCACCTCTCTCTCTCTCTTTACTCCTACTTTCCTATTTTCTCACTCTCACTCATGAACTCCATATCAAAATTATCAACCCTCTACACAACCAACTCAACCCCAACCCCCATTTCAAACCAAGGTGATTACCTCCACAATCTAGAACCTTCTCAATCAATTCTACAAGAACGTCCGTGGAAAAATGACCCAAAATATTTCACATCAACTGCAATCTCAACTACTGCAATTTTCAAAATGGCTCAACATGCAAGTAAAGGTGGTAATATTGAAATCATGGGTTCCTTAATTGGTAAGATTCATAACAATAAGATCATCGTAACTGATGTCTTTGCAATCCCCGTAGAAGGTACAGAAACAAGAGTAAATGCTCAATTAGAAGGTTATGAATATATGGTACTGTACCTTCAATTGAATAGACTCCTTAAACCTAATGAAAACATCGTAGGCTGGTACCATTCCCACCCTGGTTACGGATGCTGGTTAAGTGGAATTGATGTTTCTACACAAAGTTTAAATCAAATTCAAGATCCTTATCTTGCCATAGTAATTGATCCATTTAAAAGTTCAAAACAAGGGAAAGTTGAAATCGGTGCATTTAGAACCTTCCCAGAAGATTATAAATCCGATCAAAAATTAACTCCTGAACGTCGTGCTAAATTTGGTAACCATGCTGATAGGTATTACTCTTTAGATATTGAAATTTATGTATCAAATGGTGATGAAGAGTTGATAAAGTATATCAATAAGGAGACCTGGGTTAATGAGTTGGTAAGTAATAGAGAAGTAGATCAAAATAATGAGAGTACCAAGATTGAGACTATAAGAAAGATTAGTGATTTGGTTAATAATATTGGTAAGGTTAGTGATGATAGAAATGGAGTTAGGTCAGGGAATCAGAAGTTATTGAATTTCCAATTCAACCGGTTGTTTTTGAGTCAGAAACGAAGGGAGGGGGGATACGGTCTGAGTCCTGGTCACAGTCTGGGGTATAGTCCTGGCCACAATTCTGGATACAGTCTGGGGTATAATCCTGGCCACAGTCTGGGGTATAATCCTGGCCACAACTCTGGATACAGTCTGGGGTATAATCCTGGCCACAGTCTGGGGTATAATCCCGGATACAATCCTGGTAGTCCTGTTCCTGGTCAAGGACCCCAAGGCTTTAGTGGATACTCATCAAGCCCAGGCAACTCTATTCCTGTCCATGGCATACCTGGGACTCTTGACGATATGATCGAAGACGATGTATCTGAAACTTATGAAGATGAAGATACATCTAATGATGATTCGAGTATCTATACAAGAAAGAAAATCAAGAGGAAAATCACTGTAAGTAAAGATGTGAATGATTTAGAAGAATTGAGTGAAGAGTTAAGTAAGCATGAAGTTGGTGAGATGTATAAGGAAGGAATCCAACAGAAGATATTTGGTAGTGTATAGTAATGATAACGAACGGGAGAGAACTGTAGAGATATGTAGAGACAGGGTCCCTAGAGCATATCACCCTCTGGCATATCACCCTCTGGCACACCCTGCTTATCTCATCTCACCTCACCACCCCACACCTTACGCCCACCCCTACTACACCCCTAGTACACCCACCAGCTCTACACCCTCCTACTCCTTCTACACCCTCCCCATCATCTCTTAAAACCACATTCCCCTCTCCATTCACCGTTATCTTCCTCTCTCCCCCGTCCCGCTTATCGTACCCCTGGATTTGTCCGTTTCTTTTCCTACGCGTGCTCATCCCATCAATTTTTTCACTCCCTATGATCAACAATAAGAAAAAATCCACAAATCCAATCATCGATAGGATTTTAATCAACCCCCTCAAATTTGTCCAGAATAATAATCTTGAACAAGTTTCAGATTTAAAATCTGAAAAGATCATCATATTGAATAATAAATCAAAAGATTCCATCTCATCTCGCTCATCCTCATCACCATCTCCAACACCAAAAAAGATGCCAGGGAAGAAGAGACCAGTTTCAATAGCAGAGGCTGTTCTGGCCTATACTGGGAAACAGTATGGAACTCCAAAGAAGAAGAGAAAAGTGAAGGAGTTTATTGATAGCGAAGAGGATTTAGGTGAGGAAGTAGGGGAGGAGATAGAGGATAAGGAGACAGTTCTAGAGACTAAGGAAACAGAAGAGACTAAAGAGAAAGACACATCCGACTCGTCATCTGACGTGTTTGAGTCAGCCCATGAGTATCAAAGCTCATCTGACTCTGAGTACAATAAAGGGTCTTCATCGGACTCACCAATGAGTGTATCAAAATCAGGTACACCATTCAGCGAACCAGAAGACTTGGAAAAATTGAGAGAAGATTTAAAGAGAGACGAAATAGAGAACGGGGGAAAGAAAACAGACACTGAAGAAACTCCGGCAGAAACAGGACCCGTTTCTTCAGCCCCAATCTCAGCTCCAGTCTCAGGTCCAGTCTCAGCTCCAGTTCCAGAATCCATCGATATTTCATCATTTTATTCCTTCTCTGAACTCTCAATAGATCATGGATCTAATAACTCTAAGCGCATTAATAAATCATATCCTAAAGGATATACCAATAAAAAACCTTTAGGACTTCTTAATCATGGTGTAACATGTTATATGAATACTGCCATACAATCACTTATTCATATTCCTGCCATTACTAATTATCTTAAGGATGTTAATGATGGTAAGTATAATAAGACCCTCCCACCTAAATCAGTTTCTCATGTCCTTGCTGAACTCTCTAACAGACTCTGGAATTTCGAATCTACTAAAAAGAAATATATTCACCCTAAGAAAATCATCAATAGATTAGAAGACATTAACTGTATGATGTCAGAATGGCAACAAGAAGATAGTCACGAGTATTTCATGAGTCTTATGTCAAGATTACAAGAAGATTCAACCCCTAAAGGGGTCAAATTGAATAAATCAATTATTTATGATATCTTTGGAGGATTACTTAATCAAACAGTAACTTGTGAAAAGTGTCATAATAAAAGTGAAACAAAACAAGAATTCTATGATTTATCATTAGGGTTCAAAAAGAAAAAAGGTAAATATTCTATAGAAAAATCTATTAGTGATTACTTTAGTAAAGAATTAATTAAATCCGAAAAAGGAGAGAAAGATTCAGGATATTTTTGTGAAAAATGTAAACAAAATACAAATGCAATTAAGTATAGTACTATAGATATATCACCAGAATATTTAACTATACATCTTAAGAGATTTAAATTTAATGGGAGTCAACTGATGAAGGTAAAACAATCGATAGATTATTCTAATTATATAGAATTAACAGATTATACAAGTAAAGGAGATAGGGTAGTTTATAAGTTAATATGTATTATAAGTCATGAGGGTAGGAGTTTAAGTTCTGGGCATTATATATCACATTGTTTACAACCTGATGGGACATGGTATACATATGATGATGAGTATAAGAATAAGATTAATGAGTTTCAAGCTTTGAATGATCCATCTGCGTATGTATTGGTGTATAGTAGGATGAGAGAGAGGGAGTAGAATATACGATAATTGTGGGGGATGTAGAAAAGGAATAAGAGTGTAGATGTTAGTGTACTGTTAGTACCTTTGAACACCTACTGTACCTACTGTACCTACTGTACCTACTGTACCTACTGTACCTACTCTACTACTCTACCCCTACTGCTCTACTCCTGCCGCTGTATTCCTACTACTGTTACTGTACCCCTACTACTGTTACTATACCTACTACTGTACCCCTACTACTGTACCCTTACTACTCTACCCCTACTGCTCTACTCCTGCCGCTGTACTCCTACTACTGTACTCCTACTATTGTACCTACTACTGTTACTGTACCTACTACTGTCACTGTACCCCTACTCTACTCCTACTACTCTACCCCTACCTCTGTACCCACACCCCACTACACCCCATCCCTTTCCGGATCATATATTAGACCTATATAATTACCATACCCGCTTATCCTTTCCGTTCCCATTATCTATCCCTTACCTAACCTTTAGGTATTTACCATTGCACGATCGCTTATCTAATCAATGAAACAAGGGATGAGCATCCCCTCTTACATACCCTATCCCAGTCCTTGATCAGTCCCTCCTCTCCATCTCATTCTCCTCTCCATCTCATTCCCTTCCTCTCTCTCCCATTCTCCTCCATCTCATTCTCCTCCTCCATTCCCTAAATAATCACCTCATCATCCTCTCTAACATTCGCTAACCTTAATTGATTCAAATATTTCTCTCCATCAAATCTAAACTCATCATCTTCACATAACGTAGAATTACTTCCACTACTTAATCTCCTCCTATAACTTTCTCTTGCCACTTGACCTAATTTCTTAGTACTACAATTATTTTCAATGGTCTTAATATATTCTCGTTCTATAACGAATTTACCCTCTTTATAACTTTCACTATATTTAAAAGCCTTAATATAATTCCATCCAATAATATTAAGGCATTGATGACATCTTACCTTTTTAATTAAATATAGACCAGTTTTCATATGAGTTTCTTCTACGATTTCATCAGCATGAAAATTAATTAATTTATCTACAAGATAAGCAGGACCTGAACTACCACTAAAAGAATCTGAAATGATTAAAGAAGAAAGGCATAAATGACCAGAGCATTCTTTACAGATGATGATTTTAGTTTCAGATTCGTATTCTTGGTTATCAAAGAAATTTGTATATTGAAGTCCCATAGGGGTGATATTTACAGGCGCACATAGGTGACTAGACTATATACTAGACATGCACGACAGAGTCTAGACACAGGATGGGTAGACACTACGGGAAAAGACACTACGGGAAAAGCACTACGGGAAAAGACACTACCACTGCGATCGACTCACACTGGGAAGACACTACTGGCCGGACACTACTGACTAGACTGTCTTTCTCTCCCCACTCTCCAGTCTCCAGTCTCCCGTAGCCACCCTCTCTAGCCTCCTCTACTCTCCAGTCTCTCTCCCTATACTCCCCCTCTCTAGCCTCCTCTCTACTGTCCAGTCTCTCTCTCTCTCTCTCTCTCTCTCTCCTACCATTTATAAAATGGTACATTATGAAAATTTAATGGCTCATTATTTAATCCCATTCTTGGCTTCTTTGCCTTATACTTCTCCACCTTCTCCTCTCTAATTCTTCTCTTGGTCAATTCTCCCTTTAATACACATTTTAAATGTACATATCTATGATGAATTATACCTAATCTACCTCTACCTTTTGGATCTAATCTTTTTTGCCAATTTCCATCACTACCAACCCATAAACTTTGTATATAAAGCTCATCTGTATTATATCCTTGTCTCTTTGCTTGTTCAAGTCCTTCCTTTAATAATTTCTCTAATTCTGTTGACATCTTTTTTGGATTAAAATGTAATTGATTAATAGCATTTTTAACATTCATTCCTCTAACAAATCTATTTACAACGGTTGCCTTTTTCATGGAGGATTTGATTCTGAGTGACTTAAGATAAATCGTTGGTTCTAATAAATCAATTTCTTTATCACTAAGTGAAATTTTAAAAGTTTTATCATTTAATTTTACAAAATCATGATTTTTAAAGAATCCATTTTTAGCAACGTTGGCTTCAAATAGTTGTCTTTTAAGTGGAGTTATGAATTTACTATCATCGATTTGTTTTTGTTTAACTTGATTAGTATAAAAATCTTGTAATTGAGAATCATCTTTTGGTAATAATCTTACTGGTTTTTCATCGTCATCTTCTTTTGGTTTAATTTGTGATGAAGGGGTTGAAGATGATGTGACTTCATTAAAGAGACTTAAAAGGGGGTTGGAGGTATGAAGGGATCTTTTAAGATTGGGGAGGAGTAAACTCCTTGACATTAATGTGTTCATTGGTAAATTTTTCACTAAAATTTTCACTGAGAAGTGAGAGTGAGACAGAGAGACGGGGACGAGAGGGAAGGAGTGTAGAGGTGACTGGGATATTGAACAGAGAGTGGAGTAGTTAGAAGGGACAGGTCGTATGGTGTCTACGTGGAGAGACCACCATAAACTACAGGGTTGACTCCGTCAGGTACTGGACCCAAAGGTCAATAGACAGTACCGAGTGTTTCTCATCTTCTAGTATGCATTAACTATCTATCTTATTTACCTCTAATCTTCATAACCTGTTAAATTCTTATCTCTTGGTCTATTTGGTAATGGATAAGTCTTTGGTACAGGTTCTTGATCTGGGAAATATTTTCTTCTAAGTGGAGTCATTAAGAGCATTACAGGAGCTGATAATCCAAAAGCTATTGACCAAAAGAAGTGAGGTTTTGTGTGGGCATGATAACGTAACCACTAAATTGTTAGTAAAGATGAGTTGATGGTATAGATGGCTTGTAGGGATAAATTGGCCTTGTCTAGTGTATGGCTTGAATTTATGGATTGACCTGAGACTCGGACTTGACTCAATGACTCAACCGCTTTCTGACTGATTCTTTGATCCCATGTGTTCATCTGCGTCTGGGTATACATACTCTAATAGGTTGTTTGAAATAGACTGGATATTCACCGTAAACTTGATCTGCTACACCCATGTTACTATTGACAAATTTTTTATTGGCTAATGCGAATTGCGAGAGAGGACGAGGGAGAAGGGAAGGGACGAGGGAGAGGACAGAGAAGGGACGAGGGAGAAAGGAGAAGGGGGGAACTACTGTCTATCTTCTGTTGTCTTTATTCTACTGTCTACCTTCTACCGTCTCTTCTACTGTCTAATGTCTCTTCTACTGTCTAATGTCTCTTCTACTGTCTAATGTCTCTTCTACTGTCTAATGTCTCTTCTACTGTCTCTCCTACTGTATCTCCTACTCCCTCTTCTACTATCTTCTCTCTCTCTCTCATCTATTTCTACACACTTCCTATTGCTTCTTTTTCTTCTTCTTCTCAACCTTACCAGCACTTCCTTCAACTCCTGAACTAATTGCTTCAGTCTCTTCAATCTTAACAGGTTGTCCATTAACTTCCTTATAATCAGGGTTTTGCTCATAAAACTCAAGTTTTAATTGTCCATCATACCATTCAGCATAATATAATCCTGCTTGTAATACAACTGCTCCAACTAATAAAACCACAATAAAGAATTCAGATGCTGCAATAACATTCAACCCAGTATCACGTGGGACCTCTCCCCATTGACCATGGAAACATGAATTAATACCAGTTCTTAAATTGGTTAAATAAATAATAATACTTAAAATCATTAATCCCATTGTACCGTATTCAAAATACTTTGAATCCTCGGTTGGTTTATAGATCTTGATAAGACATCCAATGACAGCAAGGACAAACACAAAGTGTAAGATATAATGAATTCTTGCTGGGACATTTGCCCATCTTAAATAATGATCAAATGAGGAATCGAAAGCTGTTGGATCTAAAGTATGAGACCATAAAGTAGCGTAGTCATAAGGAAGATTAGAATAAATGGCTCCGAGACCAAATCCTGCTGAGAAGAGGATAAGCCCTGTACCAATTGGAAGGAGTTCTTTATATCCCATTAATTTCATGGTGTAGTGATAAAGATGCGAATTGGACGATAGGAAATCGATGGCGATGGAGATGAGGCGATTGCGACCATTGGTGAGATAAGATCGGGGTTTTAGTGCGGACCAAGATAAAGGCCAAGGGATGGTGGGATACTTGTGGAATGGTTGTGGAATAGGGGCATGGTGCATGGTGGTTGGGGTTGATTGTATAGTGGCATGGAATAATGGTAGGCATTAGTTGTATAGTAAGGAGTTATAGTGTTGGATAGTGGGCGATACTGATCCACTACAGTACATAATCTCTGGGTAATCAATCTCTAATCCGTCTCTGGTTACTAATTATTACATTTCCTGAGACTTGGACTGAGTTCCCTTCTTCCCCTCTTCTCCTATTCTATTCAAACCACATTACTCAAGACCGTACTGTAGCTTATGGTTTAGCAGTAAATACGGATTTCGTGCACCACCAAGATTGCAAAAACAGTCGTTAGGGTGTGGGTGTCATCATGGTATGGGATGAGCCTAGAAGCACATGCTTAATTAAATATAGTAGTTACTTAGTTCTTACGTTCCAATATATACACATCAATATATTATTACGTCTCACAATAAGACTTACGTTTTTTTCGTCTCAATCTAATAATTACATTATTGTCTTGTCAGGTATGATAATTGTCACCTTTTAATACATATCAGGCCATCTATGCAGACTAAACTCTTATCATATTACCAGTGTCACGTGAGTTGCCTAAACTCGTAAATTATCGTAAATCCAAAGTAGTGTACTTGTAAATTTGCAAAATGGTGGAAATTAGAGAATGGGATCCAAGTCAATGATACCAATTTAAGGTACTGGTGTATGAACGAAAAGGATAGTGTACTGGGAGAGATTTAAGGAAGCAGTTGTTCAATCATGAGGAAGTATCAGAAACAGATGGATATAGAGAGAAAGTCGAGTCAATACCGACGTGAACAGAGTTGACTTTACATCACACGAGATATTAAAGAGTTGACTGAAGTAATAATTCAAGATAATATCAAGTCTAATGGGCATTAAATGGTTTAGCTTCCTATGCAATGATGAGCCGTAATGGGAGTGTACGAACCATGAGAATACGATATCGTACGAGAAACATACAAGACCACAGAATAGAAGAGAGGCAGAAGAAGAAGCTGGAGAGAAGAAACGGTGTGTATGGATTCGAGTTCACAAACATCCACAATCTATAACCGTATGCTGTCCGTTCAAGGTATCTCAGTAAGTGTAGTAAGGTGATAGTTGAGTCAGAGGCGTGCAAGAGACAATTTTGATCCCTTGACAAGCCTCCAACAAAGTCAAATTACCGTAGACGTACAACAGAACCCCTCGTAAACCCATTGTCATTACCAATCTCTAACATTTCTTAAACCCCTCTCACAACCCATCCCCCCGTTACACCCCCTCTATATTTCACCCACCATCTCTTCTTATCTCCCTCACTCGTTCGTTTCATCGTACTATTGTCGCACTTGAAAAATTTAAGGATACACTATGAGAAGCATTAAAGCAGTTGTTGTAGGAGATGGAGCAGTTGGTAAAACATGTTTACTAATCAGCTACACCACCAACACATTCCCAAACGATTATATCCCTACAGTCTTTGACAATTATTCCGCATCAGTCTTAATCGATGGAGAAGTTATCAAATTAGGTCTCTGGGATACTGCTGGTCAAGCAGAATATGATAGATTAAGACCTTTAAGTTATCCACAAACAGAAATCTTCTTATGTTGTTTCTCAGTAGTATCACCAGATTCATTCCATAACGTTAAATCAAAATGGATACCTGAATTATTACATCATTCACCAAAAGATGTATTGATTTTATTGGTTGGTACAAAAATTGATTTAAGAGATGATATGCATATTTTAGATGATTTAAGTGAGAGAAATTCTAGACCAATTACTGTTGATCAAGGTAATAAGTTAGCTAAGGAATTAGGTTGTGTTAAATATATGGAGTGTAGTGCAGCAACACAACAAGGAGTTAGTGATATTTTTGATTATGCAATCAAGGCTGTTTTAGATCCTCCAAGCAAACAAGCACCTGCTGTACCAAGTAAGGTTGAAAACAAGGGTCAACAAACACCTGTAGTTAGAAAAAAACCTGTGAAAAAGAGTAAAAAATGTGTAATTTTGTAGGGATGTGTAGGATAGTAGGCTAGTCAGCGGAGCTGGGCCTAGACTCAGGTTTTGACGTTTCGTGCCGTATTTAATTCTGGTCGTTATATAGATGTACTAATAAAAGTATTGTTAATACTCATTATCCTTTATTACTACTTACCTTAACTCATCAAATTTCTTCTAGATGGGTGTACCCCATCCATTCCCTCCTTTTCATTATCTCCTTTACCTCCTTTCTTAACTCTTTCCCTTCTTTCATCTAATAATTTTTCATTCTTTTCTCTAATCTTTTCCTTACGAGTATCGGAATTACCACCACCTCCAACAGTTAATTCAACATTAATCTTTCTTTCCTTCATCACACTATGATGCATACGTAATGCTAACTCCATCTTACTTTGAATCTCCTTAGTATCATTATCAAATTCTAAAAATGCTATACCTTTATCATTACGAATTCTAAATCTTGAAGGTTTACAATTTTTAAAATGATTAGCCAATTCTTCTTCAGTTATATTATATGGCAAATTCCCAACAAATAAGATGAATCTAGGGCCTTTACCCCCATTAACTCCTTTACCTTTTTTACCTCTTCTTGTTTTACGTTTCTTTGGTACCTCATCGACTACCTCATCGCTCAATTTTCGTTTATTTGATGATGAATCATTTGATGGATTTTCTTGATTTTTTGAACTTGAGGATTTCTCTTTAGTTTGTGGTTCTTCCTTTTCTCTCTTTTCAATCTTCTTTCTGAATTCTAATGCTTTCCTTTGCTTCTTTGTAAGTTTTTCTTGTGGTTGGTCTGACATATCTAAGGAAATTTTCGCACCCAATTTTTTTTATTAATGAGGTCAAGATCAAGACTGGCATCAAAAGAACGTAAGAGAAGAGATTTGACTCCTAAGCCGGGGATCATTGGTGATACAATTGATGCCGGGGAAGTTGGGAAAGATTTAGACGCTGAAAAGGGGTTGGAAAGTTCATCAGAAAAGTCCAATGAACAAGACAAAGATATAAAAACAAAGGATCAAGGGATTCTTAAGAAATCTAGAGAGGGAAGAGATCGAGATCGTACACCTCCTAGCACATCAAAAGACACATCAGTTTCATCACCAGACTCTCGTGGCCGCAGTAGAACTAAGGCACGGATAGTATCAGCAGATATTCCAAATTCAGATATGATTTCACTTATGGGATTTTCAGCCTTTGGCACCACAAAGAATAAGAAGGTGAATCCAAAGAACTCTGGGGGATTGGAGGAGGTGGGTAAGTCAGAGTATAGACAGTATGTTAATAGAGATAAGAACAACAAGCCGTTAGATGAATAGGACATGGACTTGTGGGCTCGTGGACTCGTGGACTAAATGGTATTACAACACGGACTAGTCCTTCTACATGGTCTACTACATGGTATTACAACACGGACTACTATCTTATGGCATTACTACACGGACTACTATCTTATGGTCTACTACACGGTCTACTCAATCCCACTACTCCAACATCAGCTTATGATCCTTCAACAACTCATCATATTTCCTCTTCAATTCCGTATATGCATTAGTCAATCTCTCAACCTTATCAGACTCTTTACCAGTAGACTCATTTCCTCCAGTTTTAAATGACATCTCATCTCTTGCAACTCTATCGACCCAAGAATCAAATTCTTCATCAACCCTCTCTTCAACATTGGGTATTTCAACATTAACTTGATGATTTAATTGTGGTTGATCCACTAAGACTCTCTTTAATGGCGGTAATAATCTTGCCTTCTTATCAATCATTTCTTTTTGTAATTGTATAGGAAATCTATGTACACTAATATACGATACACTACTCGATAACTTAAATGATTTAATAATTTGTTTTGTATGGATATCTGATACATAAACATTCCCGTCATCATCTCCTGAAATTATTGACATTCCATCAAGTGATATTTTTATTTGATTGACTTGTCCTTCATGTCCTGTAAACGTTTGTTTTAAATCTGGGTCATTATCAATTGTAATGATTTCTCCAAATTTCCCGATTCTATCTAATGACATATTATCAATTTTGAACATTGATACGATTCTAATACCTCCTTTAAATCCAACGTAAATATTTCTCTGACTTGGATCGATATTAACACTAGTTATGCTGTATGGCAATACGAATGTTTGAATCAATTGTTTAGTAAGAATATTATATACTCTTAAAGTACAATCTTTTGATACACTATAAAGATTAATATCAGAAATAAGTCCATCAGATACTACGAAATCATTCACTGAAAGGGTATGGTCAGTTATTGTCCAATAAGGTTTTGGAGATTGGTCATAATCTTTAGAATAAATAGAAATAAGATCAATAGTCTTATATACTAAGATTCTTGAATCATGAGATGAGGTTATTAAAAATGTACCACAAGGACTAAATTGGATCTTGGTTATACCTTGATAATGAACATCCTTGGCAAATATGAGGTCCCCATTAAGAAGATCCCAAATATAAAGTTTACCTGATTTTGAACCACCAACTAAAAGCCATGGAACTTTATAAGATGAAACAGTTGATGAAGTATTTGATTTGGGATTTTGAGTATTAAGAAGAGCCAAACATTGGACTGGTTCTGGAATTGGCATACGTTGATCAATACCTTCTTTACCATAAGAATAGACATTGATAAGGGCTTTAGTTTCTGATGCAACAAAGGCTCTATGACCTGATCCAATACCTGAAATTACACTACCATTAATTGAACAATCTGCTTGTCTAAAGTTTTGAAATTGTTGGGATGAGTGAATGGATTGAACATGAGCATGTGACTCTTCACTATGTTTATCTTGTGGGTTACCTTTACCAAGGTAGAAAATAGCTTCTTCCATGAGATGAGATGAGATGAGATTTGATACTGCGATGGGGTGAAAAATTACCGGCACTTACTACGATGCGGTACTAATTACTGAGATAAAGAAGAATCAGAAATTGTGTCATCGAAACACACAGAAGATGGAATCGACATAGATAACCAGGAGATTCTCAGTGGATTTTGAACACTTAGGGGCCTATATGTAAATCCCTATACCTCAGACCTGACTGTCTGTCAATAAACAAATAGCTATTAAGGAATAATAAATAGCTTATTAAGGATAATAAATAGCCTATTAAGGGATAACAAAGAGCCTGTTAAGGAATGAAAGATATTCAGTAGGCTAGTCGTAAAAAAGGAGTTGGTGTTTTTTAATATTTAATTTTTAATTTTTGCAGCCATTTATCTTGCGAATTTCGTATTTCTGATTTGGTTAAGAGGTAATAAAGGGTAGATATTTTTGATTTGTTTTTTCACTCAAGGCCAGAACACTAAATCAAGAAGATTGTTTCTTGATGAATGAAATACAATTATTATATTCTTCGATGTATGTTAATAGGTAGAAAAGAGTGTAGGGCCTTACATCCTTTCTGATAAGGAGAATGTAGTGGAGGGCGAGAAGAAGGCGGTAAATCCTTTCTGAAACATTGCAGGAAATAGTAGGGGTCGTACATTCTCCTTAGAGATATTTTACATCCATTTCATCACTCAGACTGTAGAGGATAAGAAATACGCTGCCTCAAAAAGTCAGTAAATCTCATACCGATGGACACACTACGTGAAACGAAACTGAGACGTGAGACAAGCTCATCAGTACTAAACCATCCCACACCACCCCATACACCCAACCAATGCCTATTGATATCATTCAGAACGTAGCCGTCAACGGACCCCAAGTAATTCCAGGATGGGAATACATCAAATCTTATGGACCAGCCATCGCAACTATAGGAGCCTTGAAATATTATTTCCGTGGATCTGTTAATACATGGGAAAGAGATATGCATGGAAAAGTTTATATCATCACCGGAGGTACTTCAGGATTAGGTGCAGAGATCGTAAACCAACTTGCCACACAAGGAGCTCAAATCATCCTTCTTGTACGTTCTACTACAGACAGTTGGTTAACAGAGTACATTGAAGATGTTAGAGAAAGAACTAATAATTTTATGATATATGCCGAAGAATGTGATCTTAATTCACTTCATTCAATCAGACAATTTGCCACCAAATGGCTCGATAATCAACCACCAAGAAGATTAGATGGAGTTATATTATGTGGAGCAGAATGTATCCCAATTGGGAAATCAAGACAAGTTACAGTTGATGGGATTGAAAAACATTTAGGTATAAATTATATAGCCAATTATCATCTCTTAACCCTCTTGGCGCCTTCTTTAAGAGTACAACCCGGTGATAGAGACGTTAGAGTCTTATTAGCAAGTTGTATGAGTCAATCATTAGGAGAAATTGATTTAAAAGATTTATTTGGTGAGAGTAAAAGGTATGAAAAGAATAAGTCTTATAAGTATTATGGAACATCAAAACTCTTATTAGGACTCTTTAGTAAAGAATTCCAAAGAAGGTGTAATAACTATGAAAGGAAAGATAAATTACCATGTAATATTAAGATTAATATGGTTAATCCAGGAATAATGAGAACTCCTTCAACCAGAAGATTTTTATCTTTTGGGTCAATCTTTGGGTTACTTTGTTACTTGATGTTATATCCAATATGGTTTATATTTCTTAAAACAGGATATCAAGGAATGCAATCATTTTTATTTGCATTATGGAGTCCTATTTTTATACAAATGGATGGAGGTCAATTAGTTCAAGAGTGTAAGATTATTAAACCAGGTAGAAAGGAGTTTGATGATGTAGAATTACAAGGAGAGATTTTTGAAGAGACTGGGAAATTGATTGAAAAGTATGAGAGACAAAGTGCAATTGAAAGAAAGAGAAAAGAGCCAAAAAAGACCAAGGAGGAAAAAAGGAGGGAGAGGGAAGAAGAGAATAGAAGAAAGAGAGATTTGAGTGAAAAGCCAAAGAATGTTGATGAATTGGATGCAAAATTGGGGTATTTGAGAGAGAGTATTGGGGGGAAGGAGATGCCATTATTTCCGATGAATTAGGGGTGTATAGAAATAGACAAGGCAGAGAAGGCAGAGAGGCAGAGAAGACTCGCTCGTAAATTTCAACATTTCGGTCCTTTAACTTTTGATTGATCCGGTACAGTACTGATCCATTGTTCTGTCACTGTGAATATTCATCTCTCGTATCTCCCTGTCAACCCCCCTCTCCCCTTCTTCCTAGCACCTTTCTCCCCTGGTCCCTTCTCCCTCTCCCCTGGTCCCTTCTCCCTCTCCCTAGTCCCCTTCTCCCTCTAGCATTCACCCCTATTCCTCCCTTCGGCAATAATTTTCGGTCCGCACTAACTCGACAACGTCCTAAGTCGCCCCTTATCCGTGCGAATCCAATGAAATTTGAGGTTTTGCTTATCTGATAACAATCGAGCACTCAACACTGGACAGACAACTGACCCAGCTAACTAGTCAAAGAATAGTAACCAGTAACCTTCCAAAGAAAAGCTCAAACTACTCCAGCACTCACAGATCTACTCATGAAACCAGAAGATCTAAGTCTACCACCAAAAGTTCATATTGCTGATAAATCTGGTGATAAACTCCCAGTGTCATCATTAACAAGATTACTTAACGAATCAAACTCGGGAGTCAATACTCCCCAGAGATCTCCCCAAAGTACACCAGAGCCTAATGGAACAGAATCATCTGAAAATGGCCAAGAAACTCTTCTTAAAACATCCAATTCTTCAGGATCAGGATCTGATGGAATAGTCTTCGAAAAGAGAGACCCAAAGACTGTACCAGTTCCACAGGTAGTCACCGGGTTCGGTGTATCTCCTACAGCAATGTCTCCAACCACTGGAGTTTCTGCCATGTCTCCAACATCAGGATCTGCCATGTCTCCAACAACAGGATCAACCACAGGATCAATAACTGCACCAATTTCATCACGTATCCCCATTAAACCCCCAATCAACGCCTCTCCTCGTGTGGTAAGAACTAACTCCTTGAGTCATTCTTCATTCCTTAACTATTCTGAAAGTCTTACAAATTCAATTCCATACTCCGTCCCTGGTGGAAGATCCAATTTATCTCAACTGGCTAATTCAAACTCTTCTCTTAATACACTCAGTAGTTTAAACGAAGGCTTAGAAGCATCTCATGTTCCAAACCTTCCAAATGGTCAACCAATCTCTTCCATTCATATTCAAAGTCCTCAAGTGTCTAGTTCAAGTATTGATTCGAGATTTGTCGTTTCCAAGTCAAGAATTGCACAAGCACAAGCTCAAGCCCAAGCAGCTCAATTATCATCAAGTCAAAGAAACGGTAGCTCAAATAGTTTATCATATTTTTTTGGTGGGAAAAGTAAACCAATTAAAAAACCTGGTAGTTCAAATGATTTAGGATCATTTTATAATAATTCATATCAAGATCAATTAGGTGTATCCCCATCATCATTATCGTCAAATGAATCTGGGAATCCTTCAAGACATAATTCTATGGTTAATCTTAAAAGATTTTTCAAGAAATCACCAAGTTCTTCGAATATTATCACCACATCTAATCTCTCTAATTCTCTTAGATCACAACCTCAAAGTCTTATCAACACCCCAATAACTTCTCAAAATCTTACAGTAAATTCAACCAATTCATCAGCAGCTTCTATTCCAAATTCTCCAAATTATTCATCATCTCTTCAAAATAAAATTAATTATCATGATCGTAGAGGTAGTGTAACATCTCTTGTAAATATGTCACAACAATTACCGTTTTCTAAAAGGTACAGTAAATATGGTGAGAATTTAGGAGCAGGTGCTGGTGGTTCTGTTAGGCTTGTAACTAGATCTTCTGATAAACAAATGTTTGCAGTTAAAGAATTTAGAAATAAGTATCAAAATGAAAGTAAAAGAGATTACGCTAAAAAAATCACTGGTGAATATTGTATTGGATCAACTCTTAAACATCCAAATATTATTGAAACCATTGAAATTTGTTATGAAAATGATCATATTCTTCAAGTGATGGAATATTGTGATTTTGATTTATTTGCAATTGTAATGTCAAATAAAATGTCAAGAGAAGAGATCAATTGTTGTTTTAAACAAATTTTATCTGGGGTTCATTATCTTCATACTATGGGATTAGCTCATAGAGATTTGAAATTAGATAATTGTGTTGTTGATAAGAGGGGGATAGTTAAGATTATTGATTTTGGTTCTGCTGTAGTTTTCTCTTATCCATTTACAAAGACATTAATTGAAGCACAAGGAATAGTTGGAAGTGATCCATACTTAGCTCCTGAAGTGTGTGTTTTCAATAAGTATGATCCAAGACCTGTAGATGTATGGTCTACTGCGATAATTTATTGTTGTATGATGTTGAAGAAGTTTCCATGGAAGGTACCAAAGTTGAGTGATAATAGTTTTAAGATGTTTGCAAGTAGGGGGGAGATGATTCCGATTAGTGAGATGTTGAAGAGGGTACCAGGGGCTGTTCCTGAGGTAGTTCCTGAGGTAGTTCCTGAGGCGATAGCCGAAGGAACTGTAGAAACCACTCCTGTAGATCCTATTCCTGGCACTTCTAGTGCTTCTGCTCCTCCACCTTATGAACCAAAATCTCATACCTCAAACGAAGTAGGTGCTGGTAGACTCCTTCTTGCACTCCCAGAAGATTGTAGAACTCTTGTAGGTAGAATGGTTGAACTTGCACCAGCTTGTAGAATCACCATTGATGAAGTATTCAATGATCCTTGGTTACAATCTGTTCAAATGTGTACAGTAGAAGAGAGAATTTTATCTGATGGAACCAATAGTTTTGAGACTGTTAAGTGTGAAGATCATGATCATACCCAAGTTGATCAATCCAAGGCACATATAGCAGCGTTTGAAAAGAAGAAGAAGTAGAGAACAGACAGACGAGGTCCTCTTCTATGAGTTCTCATAGTCCTCATAGATGAATCCTCATAGCATAGACATTCATCGCAATTATGTAGTTTATTAATATATACAGTATGTAAGCACCAGACTCAGACTCCTCTTGTCAGACCTTCTAATCGCTTATGGCACAACCTTAATACCAATGGCCTCAGCTGTCAGTATCACACCTCCACAAATTCCCTTTAAATCAACTTCCTTATGTCTCTCATCAGTCTTTTTAATCTTTGCAATCTCAAAAATATGTTTTAAAGAAATTTCTCCCACGTGATTATGAGTTGGTCTATCACTACCCTTCTTTACTCCAGCAGCTTTCATAAGTAACCATGAGGTTGGAGGGGACTTCATTTCGAACGTGAAGGTTCTATCAGGTTTAACAGTTAAGAGACATGGAATTGGAGTACCAGGTTGAAGATTAGCTGTTCTAGCATTGAATTCTTTACAGAAATCTATAGCCTTTACACCTTTAGATCCTAAGGCTGGACCTACTGGAGGTGCTGGAGCAGCTTGACCTGCCCCAACTATAAGTTTTACCATTACGTTTTTAGCTGATTTTGACATTGAAAATTTTGATGAGTGAGAAATGAGAAAAAGGTGTAGGAGGTAGAGGTAGAGGGTGGAGTGGAGTGTAGAGTGGAGTGTAGAGTGGAGTGTAGAGTGGAGTGTAGAGTGGAGTGTAGAGTGGAGTGTAGAGTGGAGTGTAGAGTGGAGTGTAGAGTGGAGTGTAGAGTGGAGTGTAGAGTGGAGTGTAGAGTGGAGTGTAGAGTGGAGTGTAGAGTGGAGTGTAGAGTGTAGAGTGTAAACCAGATCATTCTGGTATGTAGACGTACACTGTACCTGGACCGTGCTCCTTGGTGGGGTATCTCTACACTTACAGAGGCCAACTCTACAGAGCCCCACCCCCCTCTCTTTCCTATCCGTTATATATTAATTAATTAATGAAAGATACCCAGAACCCCAACGGTTCTATCTAAATAATCTCTGTAAACCTGGACCTACTATTATTACTAGCATTCCCTTCTCCAAATATAGCATTAGGTAATAAATTTTGATCAACTTCATAATCATCACTTGACTCTCTTTGATGCCCACGATCTTGGAAATCAAAATCTTCATCTTCTTCGTGAACTCTTTGATATTGTGATTGAGTTTGTGGATTTATTACACTATTATATCTTGAATGTTTTGTACTACCTGGACCACTACCTGGCATTGATCCGGCACCACTACCTGCTGCTGTACTACCATAATAAGTAGTTGCATTACCAGAATTTGTACCTGATGATCTAAATATCAGATCTAAATTATTATTAGTAACTCCACGATATTCGAAATCTTCATCTTCTTGTGGTTCTTCAACTGGAGCTTTTGATCCAAAGATTTTTTTGAATCCATAATTATTATCTGATTCACTATCAACATCACCATCTGCAAAATCTGGATTTTGATTTTTAAGGTTATTTCTTTTTCTTTTTTTAAGAAAGAGGAATAAAAGAACGAGTGATCCTATAAGAATTGTACCACCGATTGAACCAACCAATCCTCCAATCAATTTGGCATTATTACCCGACCCAGTATCTTTATCACTAACATCTTCATCTGCTGATGTTGGTACTGTAACGAGAGAGGTTATAGTAGTACCTTTATGTTTGAGGGTAGTACTATATGGAGTAAATGTACTAGAGTCACTAAGAACATATGGGGTGGTAAGAGAGTTAGAAGTAGAGGAGGTAGATGTGGTAGATGATGATCTAGATGAGTCAGAAGAAGTGGATTCTGAAGACTCAGTTGATTCTTCTGAATTGAACTCTGAACTACTACCTGTTTCTTCTGGGAAACTTGAAGATCTTGAAGGAACAGAACTTGTTACAGATTGTTCATCACTTGATGTAACATCTGATGAGCTGGTTTGTTCCGAGGATGTACTTATACTGGAACTTCTATTTATAGTACTCGACGGGGACAGGGATGAGATTGTAGAAGACACGACCGAGGAACTTGACGAAAATGAAGACAGTGAAGATGATGAAGATGATGAAGAAGAGGACGATGAGCTGGATGAACTTGATGAACTTGATGAGCTTGATGATGACGATCTTACTGAGGAAGTTGAGGACGATGAAGACGAAATTGACGTCAGTGATGATGATGTAATTTGTGAGGTCTCGATAGACGAAGAACTAGATGAACGGGATGAAGAACTTGATGTAGAACTTGATGTAGATGAGCTAGAACTTGACGTGGTCTCAGTAGTAGTACCAGAAGTACTTGAAGTATTTGGAATGGAAGTTGAACTAGTAGTTTCTCCTGTATTTCTAGAACTAGTGGTATCTAATGTAGTCAGCATGGATATCGATGAGGTTAAATTTTCAGTCGCACTAGTTACCCTTGAAGTAGCCCGTGAAGTACTTGAAGTGGGGGTTTGACTGGGGGTTGTGTTTCTTGTTGATAAACTTGTTGGATTGACATTTGTAGTACTGTTGTTATCCAGGTCTTCAAAATCAAGGAAATCCATTCTAAGTTAAAAATAGATCAAAAAAATTTCTTTAAAGCCAATAAAAAGTGTAGATAAAGTGTAGATTTGGTGGGTTTCTTGAATTTATCTGATTCGATTTTCCTCTAACCTTTTGATACTCTTTCTATAGTCTTTCCTCTGGTCTGCTTTTTCTTCAAAGTATGAACAGATTTCAAATTTCTAATTTTATTTTCCAAGGTTTTTAAGGAGTTGTTTCACATCGCTGCGTTGCAACGGTTGGGACTGCATATAACGCTTCTATATATAACCGAAATGAAAAAAAGGTTAAGGGGTTTTGAAACGGAAGGTGGCAGGTATAAGGTTTTTGAGTTGTTGATATTATGAGGTAAGTAGTGGTATGTATGTGGGTTAGTTAGGTTATTAGTTGGTTTATTTTGGTTGAATTGAGAGATGTTTGGTGACAAAGGAGGGGGTACATAATTTCAAATTTATGCATTGGTTAAGAGCGATGAGTATAATTACGTAAAAGAGGTAAAGATGAATAGAGGGAAGAATAGAGAAACGCAAGAGATGAGATGAGATGAAGATACGGTAATGGAGATTTGGTGAAGGGGTAAAAAAAGGGCAGTGTGTGTATTGGTAAGGAGGCGGATGTTTAATTGGAAAATGATTGGCGAGGTTGAGAGCAACTGGGTGTAAATGTGCATGAGTGAACGTGGATGAGCCTGGTAAGGGCAGGGACGGGGAGGGGGACGGGAAGGAGGGACGGGGAAGAGGGACTTGGTATCAAACGGTGTGCATGAAAGGGAGTGGATAGGGTAAGTAAAGATTAGAGTCATAGACATCTACTCCCAAGTAAATTATACAGTCTAGTATACTCTCCCTACTCCCAAGTAATATACTGTCTACTATAATCTCTCCAATATACTGTCTACTATACTCTCCTTCTGTCGCTACTCCCAAGTAAATTATACCGTCTACTATACTCTCTCCCTAGCTCTCTCCTATATTACTACACACCTATGCCTACTTACTCTAAAACCGTCTGGATTTCTTCCATCTAAATAGATACAGCCTGGAACCCTTTCCCGCTAACCACACCCATCCAATCACCTTTATTCCCTCTCCAACAAACATTATTAATTTCTAAATCTTCTTGATATGACATGACTGGTGAACTACCGTCTCCTTTTAAACTATTACAATCCCATAATAATGCTTGACAATCATCACCTCCTGTTAATAAGAAATTCGAATTTGGATGCCATTTCAAGCAATTTATTGATGCGTTAGTTAAGCCACCTAATGAACCATCTAATACACTCACAGGTACACCAGGCATTCTCGTATCAATTACAATGACTTGGTTAGAGTTAGCTCCAATAGTTGCAAGATAATTTTGATCGATATTTGAAGTAGCCAATTTTAAAAGAGATTTAGAACCTTTTACTTCATGATTTGGCTCATAAATAATCGTTGAATGTTCTAAACTTCTTAAATCAAACACTCTCATACTACCATCATTACCAACAGAAGCAAACAAGTTAGTAGAATCATGTAAAAATTTCACATCGAAAACTTCAGAATCATGGGCAATAAGTTGAGTTTTCACGCAAGCAGAATCACCTTTTGATTTTGAAATTGGACGATTTAAATCCCATACTGTACATGTTGTATCTACGCTAGCAGTGATGATAAGAGAGTTATCTACAGAATTCCAATCAAATGAAGTTACTGGTGGACATGTCATTATATCTGAATTTTTTGAATCGTTAGTAGTAGTATTAGTTAAATAATGGGTTTGAATTAAAGAGTATTCGTTAGAGGGGGTATAATTATCTCTATCTACTTTATATAGTCTTAAAACTTCACTTGAAGCCCCGAGTCTTTCGGGATTTTCTGATCCATTTCTTACCATCATTGGGTCCCATTGAAGATTGGTTATAGGATATTCTACATTTGTTTCTGCCACGTTATGGAAATCGAATCCCTCGATAGTATCGTCTACGTATCCGTCATCTTCGGTAGCATCCTTGCCATATTTTACCCCATGAACTATGTGAAGCTTATTTTGAAATCCTTCTTTATAAGAACTCAATGCGATACACTCAGTATCTACATCTGATAGTCTTGTCCAATCAGCACAATATAACGGGAGGGACGATAGGTAGTAAGAGTATCTAGAGAATTCTGTAGATTGTGGGGGATCAGATTTAGTTGGGGATGAAAGATATTTTGGTGGTAGAAGTGGAATTCTTTGAGATTGTAGGGGACTTGTAAATGGTGAGTAAGGAGAGAATTGTTGGGGGTGTGAATTAGGGTGGGGGACGAGGTGTCCTGGTTGTGGTGGTTGTGATGTGTTTATTGGTTGAGATATTGGAGTTTGGGGGTATTGATTTCTGTTCCAATCCATTAGCAAGTGAAAAATGAGTGGGGATTGAGAAGGTGCGGTAGAGGTATGGGGGACGGGGGACGGGGGGACGAGGTAACTGACTGAGTGGGTGCAAAATTTAGTGGGACGTCTATCATCTATTACTATCTACTCTATTAACTCTCTTCTGCAACTTCTTCAACACTTGGACATGTACACATCAAATTCATATCACCAAATTTATCATCAACTCTTGAAACTGTTGGCCAACATTTACTTGTTTTAAGATATGGATGTGGATATGCTGCTTCTTCTCTTGTATAACCTCTTTCACTCCAATCACTCATAACTACATCATCTAATGAATGAGGAGCATTCTTAAGTACTTGACCAATACTTTCACCATTTTTATAACCTTCAATTTCTTTTCTAATTGATAATAAACTTTCAATAAATCTATCAATTTCTTCAAGGTTTTCACTTTCTGTTGGTTCAATCATAAGAGTTCCAGCAACTGGGAATGACATTGTTGGTGCATGAAATCCATAATCTTGTAAACGTTTTGCAATATCAATTGCTTCAACACCAAATTGTTTGAATTCTCTAAGATCTAAAATAAATTCATGAGCACAATGTTTTAATCCTTCAGTTGTTGAAGCTTTTGAATCAACGAAAAGAATAGAATAATCATTTTCAAGTTTTTTGATCATATAATTAGCATTAAGCATTGCAATTGCTGATGTAAATGGTAAAGATTTTGCTCCTAACATTTTAATATAAGAATAAGAAACTGGTAAAACAGCAGCTGAACCAAATGGTGCTGAATTAACTGCAACAATACTTTGATCAGTTACATGAGGAGTTTCAATAAAATTATGTTTTGGTAAAAATGGTTTAAGATGTTCTTTAACACAAACTGGTGCTTGACCTGGACCACCACCACCATGACTTAATGCAAAAGTTTTATGAATATTTAAATGACAAACATCTGCACCTAAATCACCTGGTGATGTTAAACCAACTTGTGCATTCATATTGGCTCCATCAAGATAAACTAAACCTCCATTTTCATGAACAATATCAATAGCATCTCTAATACCTGGTTCAAATAATCCATAAGTTGATGGATATGTAATCATAATAGAACATAAATTATCTTTATGTTGTTCTGCCTTAGCTCTTAAGTCATTAAGATCAATTGATCCATTATTTAAACATTTAACTGGTACAACTTTTAATCCACACATAGCAGCTGATGCTGGGTTAGTACCATGAGCAGAGACTGGGATAAGACAAATATTTCTATGATTTTCATCTCTTGATTTATGATATTGTCTAATAAGAGAAAGACCAGTATATTCACCTTGAGCACCAGAATTTGGCATTAATGTAGTAGCATCAAATCCTGTGATATCATTCAAATCTTTTTCAAATTCGGCAATCAATTCTTTGTATCCTAAAGCTTGATCTTTTGGAGCAAATGGATGAATTGAATTAAATCCTGGAATTGAAAGGGTTTGCATTTCAACAGTAGAATTAAGTTTCATAGTGCATGAACCTAAAGGAATCATTGAATTTGCAAGAGAAAGATCTTTACTTTGAAGAAGATGGAGGTAACGTAACATTGAAGTTTCTGAATGATGAGTATTGAATACTGGATGAGTAAGGATTTCATCATTTCTTTCAAGTTCAGATGGGAATGAAGGAAGTTCTTCTGTTGTAATTTCACCACCATCGAAAACTTTTGAAAGAGTCTCAAGATCTTCTTTTGTTACTGTTTCATCAAGTGTAAGAGATACAGTTTTTTCATCAACTTTAAAAAGATTAATATCATTTTCTAAAGCTTTTGATAAAATTCTATCAGCAGAATCAACTTCGATTGTTAAAGTATCGAAGAAAGAACCATTCTTTATGACATAATTCTTAGATATTTCATCAGCTAATAATCTGGTAAATCCATAAACTCTTTTAGCAATTTTCTTTAATCCTTTTGGACCATGATAAACTGCATACATTGAAGCCATATTTGCTAATAAAGCTTGAGCAGTACAAATATTTGATGTTGCCTTTTCTCTTTTAATATGTTGTTCTCTTGTTTGTAAAGCTAATCTTAAAGCTTTTTTACCTAATCTATCTTTTGATACACCAATAATTCTACCAGGAATTTTTCTACTATATTTTTCAGTGGTTGCAAAAAAAGCTGCATGAGGTCCACCATATCCAAATGGAACACCAAATCTTTGACTATTACCAAGAGCAATATCTGCACCAAATTCTTTTGGACTTTTAAGAAGTGTAAGAGATAAAAGATCTGTGGCAACTGCAAAAAGACCTTTTGAAGAATGGATAATTTCAGAAATTTCAGTATAATCTTTAATATCACCATGAGTATTAGGATATTGAACTAAAGCACCACTAATTTCTCCTTTTAATTGTTTCAATTCTTCAACTTCATTAATGACATCTAATTCTACTAATTCAACACCAATATTTTCAGCTCTTGATTTAACGACTTCTTTTGTTTGTGGATGTAAATTTTTATCGATAACATATTTACTTCTTTTACCTTTAAGATTATGATAAGATAAACTCATGGCTTCACCAGCAGCAGTACCTTCATCTAATAAAGAAGCATTAGCAATATCTAAACCTGTTAATGAAGTAACCATAGTTTGATAATTAAGTAAACTCTCTAATCTACCTTGACTGATTTCTGGTTGATAAGGAGTATATGAAGTATACCATTCTGGCAGTTCTAATAAATTTCTTTGAATAACTGGTGGAACATTTGTACCTGCATAACCTTTACCAATAAAAGATTTTACGATTTTATTCTTTCCAGCTAATGAATAAAGATGTTCTAACATTTCTGATTCAGTGAATCCATTTTCTGGACTAACTTTAAGTTTACGTTTAAAAAGAACTTGTGGTGGGATTGCTTTATTGAGAAATTCATTAATATCTGAATATCCTAATTCTTTTAGCATAATTTCTACATCTTGTGGAGATGGTCCCATATGACGTCTGGTGAATGTGTCAAGACGATCAAATGAAGTAGTTGGATCATGTAATTTTGAATATTTAGTGGATGAAGTATCAGCAATCTCGAAATTTTTCAAATTTTTCACAGTGGCTGCAAAAGTTCTACAACTGTTGATTCCATTGATTTGGATGTTTGAACATTTGAAAGATGTTGATCTAAATGATCTAGCAGTTTTGATATGATGTTTTAAACTTGCTCTAATCATTATTAATAAGATTAATTGGGTATATAGGAGTTTAAATACTATGGTGTGTGGTGTGCATATAACGTTCCGAGTCAAATTGACAGAGTCAAAAAAAAAGAGTAATTGATACGAGTCAAAAACGGGTAAAAATCTGGTTAAGGTTTTGGGAAAGTGGGAAAGGTTAGAGAGTGGGATAATAGAGAGGATGGATAGATTAAGGAGGGTAGAAATAAGAGGAATGAAGTAAGAGAATCTTATCTATAACTTGTGACTCTGTCTCTGATAAGAAGAGTCAGATAAGCGCGTGAAAATTACACGGCATGGTCCAGGGCCATACGACTAGCGGGAAAAAGGAAAGTTACGTACGAGAAAAGAATAATGTTTTCCTTTACTCGTCTTTACTGTCTTTACTTGTCTTCACCCTGTCGACTTTACTCGTCTTTACTTTTCTTTACTCTTCTCTTCTCTGTCGTGTCTACTCTTCCCTCCCATGTCTCGTCGTATTAGTCTTCTTTCTTAGCCCATGTGCCTGTATGTAAACTAGTCCTAAAATAGTACACTGCAACGATGACCTGGGGTATGATGGCTAGACAGACCCACTTCTACAATATCTCAACATAGTAACAATTCACTACTTAACTACTTACTTTTTAGCAGCTTTTTGGGCAGCTTTAGTAACTTTACCAGCTTTGTCGGATTTTTCAACAGCTTTGATAACACCAACAGCAACAGTTTGTCTCATATCTCTGACAGCGAATCTACCTAATGGTGGGTATTCAGTGAAAGCTTCGACACACATTGGTTTAGATGGAACCATCTTAACCATAGCAGCATCACCAGATTTGATGAATTTTGGATTTTCTTCTAAAACTTTACCAGTTCTTCTATCGATTTTCTTTAATAAAGTATCGA